>APFE031757239.1:190327-246616 GCA_000404065.3 Pinus taeda | reverse complement strand
TCAAACCCACCAAATTAGTTTTCAATTATCCCATCTAATCCATCACGATAAAATAAAATATTTGAAATTTCTTAAAAATGCATATATACAAAACTATAATGGTGGAAACAATGAATTCAAAAATCATTACTATTAAACTTAATACAATACGAAATTAAAATTAACTAAACATATTTAATTTCTATATAAATTTGTTATGTATTTCATTTTATCGTCAAACTCATTAGCATTATGCGTAGAATTAATCAAATAGAGTGCGACCTTTGGGGATTCACCATGTGTTAGGTATAGATCAAAATAATAGTGAACCAATACTAATCTTTGTATGATGTGAAGATATATACTAAAGTTATGGTGATTATTTGATGCTAATGATGCACCATGTGTCAAAGGTACCAATTAGAATTATGACTAATCTACCATGTGTAAGGAGTACTGACCAAAATTATAATGAGAATGTACATTATGTAGAGGTAAAAATGAGAATTATAATATCTTGTTGACATTGATGATTTACCATGTGTCAAAGTTGTTTTACCAAAATTATGGTAGATAAATGATGTTGATACTATTGATGGTTTGTTATAATCTTTTCTTAGAGAAATTTGTTCACAAGAAGAACATCCATCTAGTCATTATGAATACCTCTCTAGCTAAGAGTTAGTATTGAATTTTGTAGCTATGGTCATCTTCATAATTTATATTTTATGCATTGTCATGTACAAAGAATTTGTAAGATTCATATCATTTTGATTTTTAGCCCTTGAAAGAATTTATACAAGACATGTTCTTCATGTTGAATTTAACAAAGAGAATTTCAAAGTTTAAATTTTGAATTTTTTGTCTCAAAAATAATAAGGTGGTCGTCCCTCTAGTCAAGGTTGACCCAATGAAGAGACACACCCATTTTGGACATGCATAACACAATATAAAGGCATTCGACCTACTCCACAAAGGCATCATTTGACGTCTCACAAGAAAGACAGTTTATGGGCATCCAAGCGAAGAAAAGAAGGACAAGGAGGATGAAGATCATATTTCTCTCTCTCTAGCTCGCACATGTGTTTTTGAGCAGCAAGAAGGATGA
This sequence comes from Pinus taeda, assembly GCA_000404065.3. Taxonomy (NCBI): domain Eukaryota; kingdom Viridiplantae; phylum Streptophyta; class Pinopsida; order Pinales; family Pinaceae; genus Pinus; species Pinus taeda. Next base: position 245,529 of record APFE031757239.1, on the reverse strand, counting down.
AGATCATATTTCTCTCTCTCTAGCTCGCACGTGTATTTGTAAGCAGCATATTCTGGGTAGACCGAATTTTTGGGCAGAGTGGGAAGCTGATTTGGGTTTCTGGATAGTTTCTAAGAGTTTGAATTTTGGCGTAGGGAAAATTAGATCAAGTCGAGTTGCAGGGAAAATTGGAGGCTTGACTTAAGGGATGAAGACCAGGTCTTACCATAAGATTTGTTGGTTAGCTTGACCTCATAGTCGATTAGTAGCATTAGGTGTATCTCTTGTTGAAGTGAAGAATTTCTTAGAGAAAAAGATTGTTGCGCTTTTCACGTAAGTATGTTTCTTAGGACAAATCTTGTGTTCTCTTCATGCATTGTGATCTTTACTTGTTCTTACGATTTTATGGTTGAGTTTTTGAAGTGTAATTGTTTAATGATAAACTAGAATCGTTAAAAGAAGATCATTATCATTATATGTAATTATTGGTATTTCGGAAATATTGTGCTTGTATGTATTGCACTTGAAAAATCAACATTGGCCTGTGCATAATTGTGTTTTTTTCCTAATGGATTCATCAATAGAATTTGGTTTTTATTGTAATACTTTACTTTCAATACTATGATTTATGCTTTCTTTGTAGTATTGTCTTCTTTTCATTTCATTCTCCATCCTATCTCAATTATTTTCCAAACAAACACTCAAAATGGAGAAGTTTGAAAGGGTAAGGAGAGTAACACATAGTAAATGTTACATCATTGATCAATTTATTTTATTCTCCAAATAAGAACTATTACATTATTGAATTGTATATGTTGTATCATATAGTATAATCTATATCGAATCATGCACATAGTTATTTCATTGCTAAAGTCTATAAACGTGTATATATTATTGAACCCCATCCAAATTTCATTATAACATTTTAGGAAAAAACATATTTTTAAACATTAGAGTAGTGTAAGTTGATGTGAATATCTTCTTTGCATAACATGATGTGGATGTCTTTTCTATTCCAAATAATTGATATTTTATTTATTATGTTTAAACATGTTTATTTTAGAATAAGCTTGTAAAATTTTAATTTAATTATAAAAAATTATTGGGTGGTTGGTAGAGATTTAATCTCTATATTCTAGAACATTCTTAATAGTAGCCACAAATTAAAGGTTGAGCTTTATCTCAAAAATAGTTATGTCCTTTCTACCTTTTAATTAAATTGATTAATTGGAAAAAAAAGTTATATAAATAGATATCATATGAAACGAGTTATAGTTTTCTAATCATATGATATTGATAACTCATGGTATTATAAGAAAATCTATTTATAGATTAAGATTTTTTTTTTTTTAATTTACCTTGCTATATTGTTTTTTAATTATATATGTTTAATCATATTTACTAATTATTTTTATAACCAATAATATTAATATTTAAAATAAAACTATAATTTTAATTAATTTTTAATATTAACAATGTGAAATATATTATAAAGTAAATAATTTGATACTTAATCTAAATAAATATCTATCTGTACATATACCTCAAGACAATTTTTTTTTTATATATATCATTTGCCCAGACCCACATAATATCGATTCTCTTCATGGTGGTTTGCAAACTTTATAAGGTTTACAATCATGCATCTAAGTACACCTCACATGATTACAACTTCGAGGTCCGTAAGCTTTTGGTCTCATCATTCAATTTCATTTGGTTATTAGATAAGGTCATATCGCCTCCCACATAGGGTTATCTGTCTGACCTGTCCTACGGAAGATTGTCATGAATCTCATCCACCAATATGTATACTCTCTACAGGTGTCCTCAGATTAGTGATGCATAGTTAGTAAAGCGTAATTTAGGTGATTTGTATGTATCAACTGTTTGTCCCGCCTGGTATGTGGTGTGGGCAGGCTACAGCTACCTCCTCAGGATCATTCCTGCATCTATGGCTATGCGACTCAGATATTGATCCAACGGCTGTAACAAGGATCTACCAACTTACCCTACCCTCGGGGCCAATAGATAGTCTCATTTTGCATGGAAAGCTCTGGAGAGTCGCTCCGACCCCTGTTTTCGACTGCAGGCTTGTGCATACTTGATTTCAGAGTTTGTCTACTGAGATGAAAGTGCATGGGGGTTTTGAAGCTACCCTTGGCTATCGAGTTGCATCACCAAGTACAACAAGAGGGTTCCAATGCAGCTTATTTTCCACTTCTATATCATTTGTTTAGGGTGATAACCAATTTCATGCTCAGTTATTCACAGTTTTAACCATATGGTTCTTGTTCACAGGTACTTTTGGCCAATCCTGGTTGCAGTTGGCACTGGACGGTGGAACACTCTCAAGCCAAAATGTCTTCTCAGAACTCACCGGTATGTAAAGAAATGTTTTGCTTGTTAAATATGTTTCCTATGATAAAAGGTTGGCTAAGTCAGTGGTCCCATTCGTTGATGTTCAGATTCCGTGGCTCGCATAGCTCACTGTTGGTGACCTGGTTTGGGTCTTGACATCTATACCTGCTAAGACTGTTTACTACATGTATCTTTATATAAGATATATACATTATATATATATATATATATATATATATATATAACAGAACCTTAGGGGAGAGGGGGCTTTTTAAATTCCTTGTTCTATTTTATTGAGCCATTCGGCCATGTTTGTAAATTCTCTGCTAGTTCCAATAGGCCCTCTTTAAGAATTTATGGGGCGACCTGTTTCAAATCTTGTTTTCTGTACAATGACTTAACATGAATTACTGTCTACCTAATTTGATCTCATATTTAGGCTATACATGACAGTCTTGCTTGAATAGAACTTGATGATATCACCATGCTTTCCTTTCAATGGTTTATACTCTATTTTCCATTACTTAACTGTTGATGTTGTTACAGCTTTCTTTTGTTAAAAACAATTGGAATAAGTTAACCCCGCTTCCAGAAATGTTATACTTTGCTATCAATAGAAAATTCTACCTGATGTTTAGCACTGTAGTTTGTCAGGTTCTTCATGTAATTCCTAATTTACCGTATGAATGCTACTTTACAGTATGAATGTCAATTTACAGCATTAATGCCATTTAGCTGTTTTGGGAAGAAGTTGTCTTCGGGTCGAGACCTGAGTTTCATATTAGCACTTGCGAGTGAAATGTCATCACCTAACGGTTATCATTTCCTTCTTTCGGGTTGTCTCCGTTTGACTATTGTCACACTCGTGACCATTATCCTGAGACCCCAGTCACCCTTCTTTTAACTAGACTTTTCATGTAAGGCGCCAGAGGGTGGGTCTCACCAGGCTAACCCTCGCCAGTTCCTAATAATGAAGGTTTTCTTCCCTGAGCGGTAGAATCTACTCTAGGCCTGACTTATCCGTTAAAGCAAGATCAATGGATATCGTTATTCCCACCATCGTCTCACGGCATTGAGTTTTGGTATAATTTTCTTACTTCTCCATTCTCTAATTTTGTACTAAATCTTGGTTATTTCCAAGCGTGTATTTCATAAGTGCCAGAGATGTCGTTAGTATATCCGTCGGGTGAAACCCTCGTGTATAGCCGTCCATACTTGCGGTAATCTAATTCTAACAAACCGCTATAATGTTCTACAATACCAAGGTGGTAATCACCCACCAAGAGGGTTTCAGGTATCTTTCACTACTATTCTTTTCTTATATTTTTCTTCAGAAGAGAATATATTGGTCGCTCTTATGAATTTTACAGTGAAGATAATCTATTACAGTATTCATAACATAGTTAACTGATCACAGTACTTTATAGTGAAGTAATTTTTATATATCACTTTTTCCTACCCAAATTACTTGCAGAATGGTTAAGAGTATTCTTCACTTACTTGTACCGATGTAACTTACAAGTGCTCCAGAAGCTGGACCCCCCTCTGTTCCTCCGCTTCTGTTTTTCCAGCCAACCTTGAGATTCGTCTTTCCAGACCAGAATCTCCCCCTAGCTCTTGCTGGACCACAGCCCTCAGCAAGTTGTTGGCACTTTCGTGCTTCGCTATTTGGTCATCACCAAACTTAGCCTCTTTTTCTGCTTTCTCTCTCTCCTGCCTGTCCCAACAGCGCAGACTAACTTTTCCCTCCCTTTTCCCTAGAAACATTTCCAGTTATGAGGTGTAGTTAGGGTTGCAGTTCACTGCAACCGTTGATTTTTTTACAACTTCCCTATCAGAAGTTGCCAAATTTCACCAAGAAAACATTTCTTGTTTATTAAAGAAATAATAAAAATAATATTAAATTCCAAAATAGTAAATAATGTCATATTCAGTTTTTAACCACAGTAACGTTGAATATTTACATTCTCCTGGGGAATTACATCTCCCCCTCCTGAAATTGGACATCGTCTCAATGTCCATTGGCCAAGAACAACTCCGGATAATTCTTCTTCATAAGCTCTTCATCTTCCCAGGTGGCCTCATCAGGCCCAAAGTGCTGCCATTGCACTTTAACTTGGGTAATAGCTCGCTTCCGCAATTGTACTTCTCTTTGGTCGAGGATGCTCAGCGGCTTGACCAAGACTTCTCCTTCCGGTTCAACCTACACATGCAATATTCTCAATTAGTTTCTTTTAAAGAAAACTTTTAGACTGGTCTATTGGAAATAATCGTTACCTGTATATCTTGTCATCGAATCACATGTTTAGGATCATAAATGGATTTTTTTAACACAGAGACATGGAAGACATTGTGGACCCGGATGTGACTTGGCAGGGCGAGCTGGTAAGCCACTGACCCAATTCTTGCCAAGACTTGGAACGGTCCACAATATTGGGGTGCCAACTTGGCACACCCACTCCATTGCAGTGTACTCTTTCTGGCTTGGATCCTTAAATAAACATGGTCACCGACTTGGTATTCTTTGAACCTCCTCTTCTGGTCAGCAAAGCTCTTTTGCCTACCCTAAGCAGCTTTTAAATTAGAGCATACCCTTTTCACCATATCCTCCATTTCCTTAAGAATTTCTGGCCCTGACCTTAATTTATCTTCAAGTCCACCCCAGCTTGAGGGTGTGCAGAATTTCTGCCCGTATAGGACCTCAAAGGGACTCATTTGTAACGAGGTATGATACCCGTTGTTGTCTACAAATTCAGCCAAGTGCAAATACTCCTCCCATTGCGTTGGTTGTTGCATTTCATATGCTCTTAACATGTCTTCTACCACCTGGTTCACTCGCTCTATTTGTTCATCGCTCTGGGGGTGGTACGATGTACTGAAGTTCAGATGTGTCCCTAATTCTGCAAATAATGTCTTCCAAAAGGTTGACGTGAATTTCATGTCACGATCTGAAATTATCTTCTTTGGGAGTCCATGAAATTTAAACACATTTTGCATGAAGATGTGGGCAATCTGTACAACCCTGTAGGTGGATTACACATGTATAAAATGTGTTGCTTTACTCAACTTGTCTACCACCACCATAGTAGAATTGTTATTCTTCTTTGTCCTAGGTAGCCCTCTTATAAAATCCATAGAAATGGTTTCCCACTTCCATTCCAGAATGGGTAAGGGTTGTAATAGCCCCGCTGGATGCTGATGCTCTGCCTTAATTTGTTGGCACTCCAAACACCGTGCTAAATACTTGGCTGCATTATTCTTCATACCTGGCCAATAATACTCTTTTTGAAGTGCAGTGATCATTTTTTGATACCTTGGGTGTCCAGCATAGTGACTGATGTGAAATTCGTCCAAAATCAGATTTTTAAGACTGTTTTGACTAGGTACATATAGCATCTTTTTGTAATACAACATTCCAGCATCATCTACCTCATAGCCTTGTCGGTTCCCCTCACTGGTAGACTGTTGTACTTGTTGTTTTATTTGCTGGTATACAGTATCTTGTTTTGCTGCCTTTTTTATCATTTGCTCGAAGGGGCTTTTCCATTCGCTAAAATAAATTTCATACAAACATTGTAATTTCTGATTTAAAGCATCTGCCACCCAGTTTTCTTTCCCCTTCAAGTGTTTGATATCGAAGTCAAAACCAATTAGGAAATCTACCCACCATGCTTTCCTCGCATTTAAAGTGGGCTGGCTAAAATAATTGGTCAGACTGTGGTGGTCTGTCAGTAATAAAAATTTCCTCCCCATGAGATAATGTAGCCACATCTTCAAGGTGTGTATAACAGCTGCCAGCTCTAAGTCATAGGCAGAATATTTCTGCTCATGCTCTTTTAGTTTCCTTGACTCATAAGCAATTACTTTCCCTTCTTACATCAACACACCTCCCACGCCCTCCTTACTTGCGTCAATGCACACCACATAGTCCTTATTAGGATCGGCTATGCTCAAAATGGGTGCGGTGGTGAGCAGATGCTTAAGCTGTTCAAAACTTCTTTGACATTCCAAGGTCCATTTGAATGCTCTTCCTTTTTTCTGTAGGGAGGTGATAGGATACGCTACTCTTGAGAAGCCTTCTACAAAGCATCTGTAATAACCAGCTAACCCCATAAAGGACCTAATGTTTGCTACATCTTTTGATACAGGCCATTCCATTATGGTCCTTATCTTTTCAGGGTCCACTGCAATCCCTTCCTTTGTGATTATATGGCCTAAATACTTTATTTATTCCTTGAAGAAGCCGCACTTGCTGAACTTAGCATATAACTGGTGTTCTCAGAGGGTTTTTATCACCAATCTAAGGTGATCCTTGTGCTCTTCCATGGTACGGGAGTATATCGATATATCATTGATAAATATCAACACAAATCTGTCCAAATATCGATGAAATACGTTGTTCATTAAGCACATGAAAGTTGCAGGGGCGTTAGTTAACCCAAAGGGTAGCACCACAAACTCGTAATGCCCATACCTTGTTCTAAAAGCTATTTTAGCTATGTCTTCCTCCTTAATCCTGATCTGGTGGTAACCTGATCGCAAATCGATCTTGGATAATATTGTTGCACCCTTCACTTGATTGAAAAGTTCATCAATCTGAGGTAGGGGATACTTGTTTTTTATTATCAGTGTGTTTAGCTGATGGTAATCTATACACATGCAAAGGGTCCCATCTTTTTTCTTAACGAATAGCACTGGAGCTCCCCACGGAGATACACTGGGGCGAATATAGCTTTTGTCTAACAATTCCTGTAGCTGTATTTTTAACTCTGTCAACTCAAGTACACTCATTCTATAGGGTGCTTGAGATACCGGTGCTGCCCCTGGTGTCAATTCGATGGTAAAGTCTATATCCTTCTTAGGTGGCAATCCGGGAATCTCTTCTAGAAACACATCCGCAAACTCTTGTATTACAGGGATGTTATCCAACGTGGCTGTTTTATCCTTCGAATCAACATAGCCCACTTGGATGGCGTAAATCTGACACCCCTTCCTGATGCATTTTGCTAACTGGGATGCAGTTATTGGCCGAACCTGCACTGGCCGCTTAATTCCTTGCATCTCTTGCCTAGCTCCAAGTTCATCCCTATAATAAATAGTCTTTGTTTTGCAGTTAACCAATGACCAGTGCTTTTCTAACCAGTCTATACTAATCAGAACATCATATGAACCAAGGGGGAGCACATTTAAATCTGCCATTACTGGCTGCCCTGCTATTGTTAAAGGGTAGTTATTGACTTTTGCTAGCACTCGCCTCTTGACCCCTGTAGCCAGCTGTACTAGCCACAGATTCTTGAATTTAACAAGTTGCAGTTTACAATGTTCTACTACCTTTGGACTAATATAACTTAATGTGGCTCCAGGGTCAATTAAAACAGCTACAGTAAGGCCTGAAATTTTATCTTCAAATTCCACCATGGTCGGTTGGTACCCCGCCTGACGATTGTCCAGGGCTGCATTAATCCTTGGTATGCTACGTCCTACAACGCCGACTGTCAATGCTTCATGGATTTGGGATAACTATTCAGTTCCCTTTTGTTGCGGACAGTTTTTGACGTAGTGAGGCCCTCCACAAACCCAACACTGTACTGGGGGTCTTGTTGTCCCTTCACTATCCAATCTTGTAGGCTGCTCGCCGACTCTAGACTCACTGGTTGGCTTGGATTTGAATGAGATTTTATGTATGGTTCTGCTGTTCTGCTCCTTGCCAATTCCCTTGCTTCCACCACTGCGATTTCCTTTACTATTTCCAACTGACTTATTGCCTCTTTTCTCATTCCATCTTTTGCTTGGAGCTTCTCCTTTCTGTTTACTCTGCTGGTAACAAATCCTAGCTTTACGGATAACTTCGTCCATTGTCTTTGGATTGTCAAACTCAATCCTTTCCCGCATATACAGTGATAAACTACTAACAAATCTTTGCACCTTAGCTTTTTATTATCTAATATAAGGCACATAATGAAGTAAGGAAGTAAAACAGGTGATAAATTCGTCCATGGTCTGCTACCCCAACCACAAGTCATGGAATTCCCTTGCCTTTTCATCGTAAAAACGATCGGTCAGGTATCTTTCTTTGAAGTACCTTTGAAATTTCTCCCAAGTTATGGTCTGTTCACTTACTCCCTTTACGATCTTAACTTCTTCCCACCACAGGGTAGCTTTTCCCTACAATTGGAAAATGGCCAGTCATGCCTTAAGGTTGTGATCATACTCGTATAACTGGAAATATTTGTTCATATTAATCAACCACGCCTCAGTTGCTTCCTCCTGTTCCCCGTCGAAGTGCGACGGTTTAATATTACGAAACTCTCCTTACAACTCTATCCATTGCCTTTTTGAGGTCTGTTGTTCAGATGCATTATCATATCATTCCTCCCTCTCTTCCGAACCTTCAGGTTCTATATGATGGTTCTATTCTTCCGAAATTCTCTGTTGTTCCCCAATGGGATTAGCTGGTGGCTGGTTCTGTCTGTCAGACATGATTTTTAGAATTCTTTCTTGTTCCATCGTTAATCGTGCATTATCTTCACGTAATCGGGCCATTCATTTTTCAATTCCTACAGTGTCTCCAAAAGAGCCTGGTTTGTATTGCGAGCTTCCTCTCTGAGTTTTAGCCATATCTCATTATTACTCTTAGGGCTAGGTACAGGTCCCTAACCCATTGCATATCTATGTGATGCACTGTCCCCTCTTCTCATACTATCAGTCTTTCGGTTTCTTGCCTTTAACATGGAAAAAATAAATCAACACTTTAACGATTTCTTTTCTTTGAACTGCTCAAATAGGGACAAAATAAATGGTATGTGCTACTCTCTGTTTCAACTTTCAATTTTCAATTCTAAATCTCTATTTTAATTTCAATTTCACTGTCAATTTCAATTTTAATTTCAATTCCCAGAGGCCTCAGTTTTGTAACTGGGCTCTGATACCACTTGTCATATACCTCGAGACAATTTTTTTTTTATATATATCATTTACCCAGACCCACATAATATCGATTCTCTTCACGGTGGTTTGCAAACTTTATAAGGTTGACAATCATGCATCTAAGTACGCCTCACATGATTACAACTTTGAGGTCTGTAAGCTTTTGGTCTCATCATTCATTTCATTTGGTTATTGGATAAGGCCGTATCGCCTCCCACACAGGGTTATCTGTCTGACCTATCCTACGGAAGATTGTCATGAATCTCATCTGTCAATTTGTATAATCTCTACAGGTGTCCTCAGATTAGAGATGCATAGTCAGTAAAGCGTGATTTATGTGATTTGTGTGTATTAATTGTCTGTCCTACCTGGTACGTGGCGTGGGCAGGCTACAACTACCTCCTCAGGATCATTCCTGCATCTATGGCTACGCGACTCGAACGTTGATCCAATGACTGTAACAAGGATCTATCGACTTACCCTACCCTCGGCGCCAACAGATAGTCCCATTTTTGCATGGAAAGCTCTGGAGAGTCGCTCCGACCCCTGTTTTTGATTGCAGGCTTATGCAAACTCGATTTCAAAGTTTTTTTGTTGAGATGAAAGTGCATGGGGGTTTTGAAGCTACCCTTGGCTACCGAGTTGCATCACCAGGTACAGCAAGAGGGTTCATCCTATGCAGCTTATTTTCCCCTTCTGTATCATTTGTTTACGGTGATAACCAGTTTCATGCTTAGTTATTCACAGTTTTTACCCATATGGTTCTTGTTTGCAGGTACTTCTGGAAAATCCTGGTTGTGGTTGGCGCTAGACGGTGGAACACTCTCGGGCCGAAATGCCTTCTTGGAACTCACCGATATGCAAAGAAATGTTTTGCTTGTTAAAGTTGTTTCCTATGATAAAAGGTTGGCTAAGTCGACGGTCCCTTTCGTTGATGTTCAGATTTCGTGGCTCGCATAGCTCACTGTTGGTGACCCAGTTTGGGTCTCTGCATCTATACCTGCTAAGACTATTTACTACATGTATATTATATATATATATATATATATATATATAAAACCTTAGGGGATAATAGGCATTTTAAATTCCTTGTTATGTTTTATTGAGCCACTCGGCCATGTATGTAAATTCTCTACTAGTTCCAACAGGCCCTCTTTAAGAATTTATGGGCCAACCTGTTTCAAATCTTGTTTTCTGTACAATGACTTAACAGGAATTACTGTCTACCTAATTTGATCTCATATTTAGGCTATACATGGTAGTCTCGCTTGAATAGAACTTGACGATATCACCATGCTTTCCTTTTAATGGTTTATACTCTGTTTTCCTTTACTTAATTGTTGATGTTGTTACAACTTTCTTTTGTTAAAAACAATGGGAATAAGTTAACTTTGCTTCTAGAAATGTTATAGTTTGCTATCAATAGAAAGTTTTGTCTGATGTTTAGCACTATAGTTTGTCAGGTTCTTCATGTAATTTCTAATTTACTGTATGAATGCTACTTTACAATATGAATGTCAATTTATAGTATGAATGTTGTTTATCTGTTTTGGGAAGAAGTTGTCTTCGGGTCAAGACCCGAGTTTCATCTCAGCACTTGCGAGTGAAACGCTGTCACCTAATGGTCATCATTTCCTTCTTTCGGGTTGTCTCCATTTGACTATTGTCACACTCGCGACCACTATCGTGAGACCCTAGTCACCCTTCTTTTAGCTAGGCATTTCATGTAAGGCGCCAGAGGGTGGGTCTCACCAGACTAACCCTCGCCAGTTCCTAATAATGAAGTTTTTCTTCCTTGAGCAGTAGAATCTACTCCAGGCCTAAGTTATTCGTTAAAGCAAGATCAATGGATACCGTTATTCCCACCATCATCTCATGGCATTGAGTTTTGGTGTAATTTTCTTACTTCTCCATTCTCTAATTTTGTACTAAATCTTGGTTATTTCCAAGTGTGTATTTCATAAGTGCCAGAGATGTCATTGTTATATCTGATGGGTGAAACCATCGTGTATAGCCGTCTATACTTGCGGTAGTCTAATTCTAACAGACCGCTATAATTTTCTACAATACCAAGGTGGTAATCACCCACCAAGAGGGTTTCAAGTATCTTTCGCTACTATTATTTTCTTATATTTTTCTTTAGAAGAGAATATATTGGTCGTATGACAGTTATATTTCATTTAACTTCTTTCCCTCCCAAATGACATAAACACTGGATACTTGCAAACTCTTATGAATTTTACAGCGAAGATAATCTAATACAGTATTCATAACATAGTTAATTGATCACAATACTTTACAGTGAAGTAATTTTTATATATCACTTTTTCCCACCCAAATTACTTGTAGAATGGTTAAGAGTATTCTTCACTTACCTGTATCGATGTAACTTACAAGTGCTCCAGAAGCTGGATGCCCCTCTATTCCTCTGCTTCTGTTTTGCCACCCAGCCTTGAGATTCGTCTTTCAAGACCAGAATCTCCCCCCTAGCTCTTGCCAGACCACAACCCTCAGCAAGTTGTTGTCACTTTCGTGCTTGACTATCTGGTCATCACTAGACTTAGCCTCTTTTTCTACTTTCTCTCTCTCCTGCCTGTCCCAACAGCGCAGACTAACTTTTTCCTCCCTTTTCCCTGGAAACCTTTCTAGTTATGAGAGGTAGTTAGGGTTGCAGTTCACTACAACCGTTTTTTTTTCCAACTTCCTTCTCAGAAGTTGCCAACTTTCACCAAGAAAACATTTCTTGTGTATTAAAGAAATAATAAAAATATTATTAAATTCCAAAACAGTAAATAATGTCATATTCAGTTTTCAACCACAGTAACGTTAAATATTTACATTCTCCTAGGGCGTTATACTATCCAATTTTACCAACTATATTAATTATATATTTCACACAATCTTAATTTCACTTTTAAATATTTAAATATTATTTGTTTCTAGTCAAACCACACTATACCGGAAGTGATTCACATAGTCTAACGAGGTGGAGGAGTTGCCCAAAAAATTATCGAAATTCCGGTCATATTTAGAGAAGATCCAACAAAGATTTTTGTAAATCCAAGTTATAGTTGTTAAAAACTTCAAAATTTTAGGTGTCCTAGACATTTTTCATGGTGCTGAATCCATTTCCACCATCAAAAATGCAATTCAAGCACTACCTCTACAAGATTTTTTGAATTTTTTTTTTCCTAGATTCCGACTACTTTTGGCCGCCCGGACAATTCCTCCGCCTCATTAGATGACTCCGAAGTAATTTGTCATGGTTGCAGAACTCTGAGTGACATCACTCCACAATTTACTAATCATTTTGTGAGATTGCATGTGGTTGTTACACTGTGCCCTGGGTGGTCAAAATTCATATCGTAAGTAGGGAGTGACGTCACTCCAAAATTTAGTAATCATTTTGTGAGATTGCATGTGGTTGTTACACCGTACCCTGACTGGTCAAAATTCCTATCGTAATGGGGCCCACTTAGACAATAACACTTACCTGTTATACAAATGGTACCATACTCTGGACAACGACATTTTATGGAAAGCAATCGTTGGATTAAAGGGATAAAGGACGAAATAAAAATCATTACTGTTTCTTTTGCTCCAAAAAAATATTTTATTCGTTTGAGCACAAAGGATTAAGGTTGAAATCTTGTGGAAAATTGATACAGCACTCTAACCATAAGTATGTACATTAATAAAATTAACACACCAAAACTGAAAAGAAAATGCAATAGGCATGGACACAATTTTTTCTAGAAATGATTAATTAATAAGTAAAATAATTATAGGAGTATTGGTCTTATGTTTCTTCTTTCAATCATTGCACTTGTTCATATTTTCATGTTCACTAATGTGCCAATCTATATAATAATTTCATAGGTCATGTAATAAAAGGGTATCATGGATGTAAATGTTCTGGAATGTCACTGAAGGCTAGGTGGTCCAACCATCTACGAAATCCAGTGTCTGACTACTACAGGGTATTCCTCGACGAAGAACACCCTTAAAGAAGAGAAACATTTGCTTTTAATGGTAAACCAAAGAGAACCCAAAGGCTTGTAATAATGAAATAAGTTGGATGGCTTCAAGCATATGAGATAGACAAGGAGAACCAGTTTTCAAAAATGTTCGATTCAAATGGGGAGCATATGTTCGATGATCCATATTTCTTCGACCCCTATGTTGAGAAATTTCCCATTGGGATGAAAATGAATTTTGTCTTTTATGAGATCCCATATTGGGAGCATCTTAAGGTTGTCCGCTTACTAGATCCCATCCATATGTTTAAAAATGTTTCATCTTATTTATTGATCTAGGTGGATATTGATGGCCACCTTCCTATTCCGCCTAGACCTTTAGTAGGTTTCATTGGTTTCTTTTATTATACTAATGTTTACTATCTTTAGCAAATTTTCAGGACTTGAACTTACGGAGTTGTTTTAACCCCCTAAATGATGTTTTTTTGAGGTCTACAATTGGCCTATTTGTTGCAATTATTATAGTACTCAGAGATATATTTCTAACAAGGTATCATATGTGCCAAACAGACATCATATGACCAAGTTACGACCCTGGGAAGTTGGTTTCCCAACTAACCCCAATTGGGCCGACAAACTCTTCGCATTCCATCTCCTAGGGTTAGAGTTTTGGTTGTTTAGGGTTTCCCTTTTTTCTTTAATAATAAAAACGACCTTGAGCATCATTGTAACACAATTCAAAGGCATGTAACCACCACATTTCTTCTCAGGGATAAGCTACCATTGCCTGAGCTAGTTTATTTCCATTTTGTATGTAAGCATATTTAAGTTCTTTGATATTAATGAAATGAAGTTTTATTCCTGCTGCATCTTTGATTTTATGTTTATGTCTATATTCTATTACGTTCTTGCATAAGTCTGAATCAGTGGTATTAGAGCAGGTTTCTCTTTCTTTATTTTTCTTTGCATGTCCTCGACGAGGTCATGATATAAGGGTTTAGGGCTTGAACAGGTTGAACCTTTGCAAGAGCAGTCTCACAAACCCCTACGGCCTCCCATGGCAAAATAAAATAAATATGAGGGAGTAGGATATCCTTTCAAAATATTGCTTGAAGAAGCCCTTGAGTGATAGAGGAACGCGATGATGGATGACTTTGCCCAAATGCTTTGTTGGATGTGCATAGGTGACACATCTTCATTCAAAAACCACTTTGGAGGCACCACTCCCTTCAAGGTACTTTGAAATTTGCATATTTGAAGGCCCGATAGTTGTAGACATTGTAGATAGATGGTTAAATTTATTGGGAAGATATTTTTCGGTTCATGATTTTTCAAATTAGGAAAATATTACCTCTACACTCCTCAAATTCACCCCCATGTCAAGGACTGGTGGGAAATCTATTATGAACAGAGGGATGAGGCAGAAGGCTCATTGTTATTAGCTGCACCCACTTGGAACTATTTCCTAAATTCCATTCAGGAACAATATTACCGTGTGGGGAGCTATGAGAAAAAGTACATATAATAGACTACGCTATAGTGGAAAAGGGATCAAGATGTGCATGATCTGATGAATTGTTTCCATACCTTGTGCACAAAGTTGGGTATTAAAGATTCTGAGAAACATCTGGTGCTCAAGTATCATAGTTGCATGCACAAATTCATTCAAAAGGAAATGGAGTTCCTAGACATCTCCTTGCTTGGTGCAACATACCAATATGTTTCCATGATTGAGCATAAATTCAAGAAAAAGAAGAGAGACTTGGATCTACGAACCTAAAGTAGAGAAAAGGCACCCCCAAGCCTCAGAATGAAGGGCAGAGTCAAGCCATGACCCCCCATGACAACTCCTCGAAGAAACAAGAAAATAATAATGGGAAGGCAAAGAAGGACATCAAAAAATTGTGTGAGCTCCATAAATCTACCACTCACAACATGAAAAAATGTTGCGTGAATCAAGCACTGGTGGTCGAGCTAAAAGACTCAAAGGCAGATGCATTCTCTAACTCCAAGCCATAACTTGACAAGGGAACTAACAATGGAAATTAGATCATGGACATTGAACCCACTATGACGGTAGCCACCACCAAGCTACAAAAGGAAAAACCTAAGGATGCAGAGGAGGGGGAGTGCCTATTTCACTTGCAGATGTGGGTAAAGGATTCATCATTGCAGTTCATCATTGAAAGTGGAAGTCAAAAGAACCTAATCTCTGCCAGGGTCATCAACAAATTGAAGCTTCCAACAATTTTGCACCCACAGTTGTACACTATCGGGTGGCTCCATGAAGGGCGATATCTCTGTGTCAACCATTAGTCTCACCTACCTTATAGCATCAAGCCCTTTGTAGATGATGTATTATGCGGAATTTCCCATTTGGAAGTCAGTGAGATTTTATGAGGTCAACCATACCTATGGAAGCGTCATGATGTATATGAATCTATACTTTGTTATATTATTATTCCTTTGGGTCAAAAATTGTACATGATACCATAGGTAACGCCACCTGCCTCCCTTTCTTTGATTTATGATAAGAAATGTAGTAAGATCATTTCCCAGACTGGGAAATTTTTCTTCCTTATGATTCACCCTCAGAATAAGAGGAATATTGTGCCCACATTCACAACCCCAAATAGAACTCCTCCGCATGACAACAACATATGGACAAGGTCATGGAGGAGTGCAGGGACATCTTCACCTCACCCAAAGGAGTACCCCTACACTGTTAGGTCAAGCACTCTATAGATCTAACCCCGAGCACGCCACTAACCAATGGACCAATCTACCGACACTCTATTCTGGAGAATGATGAAATCAAGAGGTAGATTCAGGAGATATTGCAGAAAGGACACATCCGGCCAAGTTCATCACCTTATGGGAGCCTAATTGTGTTGGTACAAAAGAAAGTCAGAACATGGAGGCTTTGTATTGACTATCGAGCGCTAAAAAATATCACTGTCCAGAATAGGTATCCAATCTTACGCATTGATGACCTTCTGAACCAAATTAAGGCGACACAATATTTCAAAAAGATTTACTTGAGGTATGGTTATCACCAGGTACTAATTGAACCCTCCTGTGTGTGAAATACTTCGTTCAAATCCAAGGAGGTCCTTTTCGAATGGTTGGTCATGCCTTTTGGGTTAAAAAATTCCCCCGAAACCTTCATGTGGCTAATGGATGACATCTTGCAAGCTTTCACCAACTCATTCGTGTTCGTGTACCTGAACAACATCCTGATCTTCAGCTAGAGTTGGGAAGAGCACATACACCATATTCAATAGGTCCTCCAAACCTCGCTACAACAACAATTGTGTGCCAATTTGGAGAAATGCACTTTTGGTATGGCCCAGGTTCAATATCTAGGGTACACCATTGATGAGTGGCGTGTGCATATGGACCTAGCCAATAAAAATTTATTTAGAATTAGCCATCCCCCACCACTCTAGCAGAGCTCCGAAACTTTTTGGGTCTTGCCAATTTCTATCGCAGTTTCATGTTGGGATTCTCTCATTTCACTTTACCTTTAAGTCAAGTCACCAAGGGAGGAGCAAAAGTAAATTTCTTTTTGTATGAATCCCAACAGAAGGCGTTTTTTGATTTGAATCATCGCTTCTTCGCTGCACTAGTGCTTGCATTACTAGACCTGCATAAGCCATTTGAAATTGAGACAGATGCCTCCAACTATGCTATTGGTGTAGTTCTTACCCAGTAGGGGCATCTAGTGTAATATCATAGTGAGACACTTTCAAATACAGTCTGAAAGTATCCCACCTATGACAAGGAGATGTATTCATTGTGCAAGCCTACCAAAAATGGAAGCATTACATTTTGGAGAAGGAAACGGTCCTCCACACAAACCACTGAGCCTTGCAGTTCATACAAACACAGGGAAATTTGCAAAATGATTATCATCAAAAGTTGTCCACATATCTGCAACATTTTCATTTAAAAATGAAGTACAAGAAGGGAAACACCAATAATGTTGCAGACTACCTCAACCGACCACCGGTTACGGCACTGACCATTGTGCTCAACTCCCATGGACACGAAATGTCAAGATGGCCACATCTTTACAAGAGTGATCCAGAATTCGACTCCACATAAAAAATGCTCTTGGAAGGTAAGAAAGTTCCAGACTTTCACCTCTAGGACACATTGTTATGCCACCTGGGACACCTTTGTGTTCCTTCAAGCAAGCATGCTAAGATGATTTTCGAGGAACACTAAAGTCGGGTCAGGGACATTTGTAGGTAGAGAAGATAGTGGAAATGCTGCAAAAGTATTTTTATTAGCCAAACCTTCAACAAGATGTTGGGAAGTACATCAGATCCTATATTGTCTGTACCATTGAGAAACCTACAATCAAGAAGAAAGGCTTGTATACCCCTCTACATCCTCCTAGTCAACCTTGGGAATACATCTCCATGGATTTCATGTTGGGCCTTCCTTCTACCAAGCATGGAAATGACTATTTTTTCATGGTTTTCGACATATTCTCTAAGATGGCCATTATGGTGAACTCCAAAAAGATTATCACAGTAGAAGCCACTACTAAAATCTTCTTTGAATGAGTGTGGGTACATTTTGGGATCCCATAGTCCATTATCTTAGATTCAGACAACCATTTCCTAAGTGAATTCTATCAATCCTTTGGTCATTGTTGGATACCAAGCTCATTAATTCCATGACATTTCACCCCCAAATGATTGCCAAACATAGGCCGTAAATAGGATGATCATGCACATCCTACGCATGTACAACTTAAAGCACCCATTCACATGGGATGAAAGCATCCTCTATGTCCAACACAGCTACAACAACATTGTCCATAGCTTAAGTAGCCACATCCCCTTTCAGGTGGGACTGGGATTGCAACCACTATGTCCGATTGATGTTTCCATACCATTTGCACCCACTCAGGAAAATTTGGCTCATATCTAGTCTGAAGCTGATAGGTCTAACAAATTTATTGAGCGCATTCAGTACATCTACCAACAGGTCCATGACATATTGGATAGAGAAAATTATAAGTAAAAGCAACTTCATGATCAACATTAGGTGCCACATGAATTCCAGGTGGGCGACAAAGTTTGGTAACATTTTCAAAAGGAATGCTTTGTTGGGCCCCACCAAAATATTCACCTGCTCTAATATGGGCCTTCCACCATAAAAAAGGAGGTGGGGGAATGCTTTCGAGCCAAGCATTCCACCGTTCCTTGGACTGCACCTAGTATTCAATGTGGACTAGTTGCTGCCATACTTACCCCCATTGCTGGACACATTCCACATTGCTTAGCAGTTGACACCAACAATTCTCAAACCAAGCTATATCGAACAGGCCAAAACTGATAGGATCACGGAAACATAAATCAATAACACTTGCCAACAGAGGATATAGAGGTATCGAGTCATCAAAGCAGGTCAACCCCTTCACTAGGGCAAGTGGCTCACCAGGGACCAAGTTCAAAAAAAAAATTCCTCACCTCGTGGAGGCTCTACATGCAATGGATACCATTTCTTCCTAAGGGGGGAGGACTAAGCCAAATGGATATTGGTGGCCATCGACCTATTCCACCTAGAATTTTAGTCAGTTTCATAAGTTTACTTGATTATAGCAATGTTTACTATATTTAGCATTTTTTTGGGTCCTAAACTTCTGGACCGGTTTTGACCCCCTAAACGACATTTTCTTGAGGTCCATAATAGGCCCGTAGCCATGAGTAGTGGCCTACTAAAAATCCCATAGTACTCAAAGATATGTTTCTAACGAGGTATCATACGCACAAAATAGAGATCATATAACCAAGTTACGACCCTAGGAAGTTGGTTGCCCAACTAACCCTAACGAGGAGTACGAACTCTTGGCGTTCCATCTCCTGAAGGTAGGGTTTTGGTTGCTTAGGGTTTCCCTTTGTTCTTCAATAATAAAAGGGACCTTGAGCCTCATTGTAACAGAGTTCAGAGGCATGTAGCCACCATATTGCTTCTCAGAGATAAGCTACCATCACCCGAGCTAGTTTATTTCCATTATGTATGTAAGCATCTTTCAATTCTTTGATATTAATGAAATGAAGTTTTATTCTTGCTGCATATCTTTTTTTATTTTTATGTATGTATTATGTTGCTTTCCTAGATAAGTTTGGATAATTTATGGAGGCACATATCATCGAAAGAAAGTGACACATTGGTTGTTAGGAGAGATCTTATTTCTTCAAAAACTAAAAGGAAACATTAGCCAAGACAAGAAACTAGAGGAGAGTCTGGCCCCTCCTATTCTTTCAAAGAAGGTGACGTCCCATGGATTTTAAATAAATATGATATTTATTTGTAAAACAAAGTTATAATGAATGTGATGGTGTCTTCTTTATATGTGTCTTCGCTACGATGTTGTTTCACTATAGATGACCATTTGTCAGGGTTGAAATCACATGGCTATTTGAACCTTCTAAGAGTATGTATGTCAAAAACATGATTTTGTTATTATTTTTACTTTTATGTAATGGTATATTTTATAATTAATTTTTGTATAATGTACTATTTCATGTGCAGTGTCATTATCCTCTACTCATGTGTGGTTTTGTGAACCATGACTTCCCCTAAGACCTATGATGTTCCATATCTAAATTATCTTCATTTGAATGTTAGATCACATCAAAAGAGATTCATATGGCTAGAATTCCATGGTGGCATCAAGAGATAGCTAAGATTGTTTGTATGTTTGAGAAGGATCTACCAACGAGTTTCATGGACATGCAAGTTCATCTTCTAATTCACCTAGTAGATGAGGTTGAACTAGTTGGGGTCGTTTCTTGTCATTGGATGTTCTTCTTAGAGAGGTACACTAAGAATTTGAAAGGTTCTGTTTGACAAAGGGAAATACTTGAGGATTCTATGGCAAAGGGGTATATATTGTATGAGTCTTTATATTATTCCCGTGAGTACATCAAGCAGATTGACAACACACCAGGTGTGGCGATTTGGGACGAAGAAAGGGATGAAGACAAAAGAGAAGGGGAGCTTCTTGATACGAATGGAAAGAGCCGCATGATAAAGAGTAAGTGCAGACTTATCATTTTTCAATTTACTGCACAATAACTATTCACATTAAACTTCATATTAATGCATATTTTGATCTCATACGTACTATATATATATATATATGTTGGTTTGATTTCATCAACGAATTTAGAAATTGAACCCATCAACAAATTCATTCTTTACAATATGGAAGCGACAAAATTATGGGTTGCATTGTATGAAGATAAGAGGAAGAAATGCGACAGTGACATGAAATAATTCAAACGGTTGAATGGTAGAAGTGTGCCTTATCCTGATCATATAAAAGAAAATATGACAATGACATGCCCTAATAATTGGGTTTTTGACCAAGTCGGATAGAAAAACTTGCACGTAATTATTACCCTCGTGCTGAAGAGGATGCACTAAAAATAGGGATGGATGCGCTAAACATAGGGATTGGTTGAAGAAACTCAGTAATTATAATCTCTTTATTTACATTTTTAACTTCATATTTCACCTTTGAATTGTAACACACACACACACACACACACACACACACACATATAGATATACTATATTTTTAATTATGTTCAGTTTATTAGGCACACGACACTATGATTTTTCACTTTTTTATGGGTGCACTTGTTCCCATCTATGTGGGAATATGGATATCATTTTCGCACGGAGGATGTCGATGATGGATAAATGAAACAACTCTATGGAGTTCAATTTGAGTTCGATCAATCTAGTCGTGCTAGCCACTGCAATCAAAACCTAATGCAGGGGACATTAGGTTACATTGGAAAGATATAAAATATCATTCAAGTGGACTCCTCTTCATTCCAGTGTGTTATTTTTAGGTGCAAGTGGTGGGACATCTTGATTGGAATAATGTAACGCAAGTTCATGATAGTTGGCTGATATCTATCAACTCTATAAAGATGTGGCATGAAGCTAGGGAGATTTATGTTTTCCCAAAACACTGCAACGAGGTATTTTTTACCCAGATGTGTTATATAATTGGTGGTTCGTATTAAGACACGACCCTAGATAAAACATGTTTTTGAGAAGAACGGTGTTATCATGCCAAGTGTCGAGGAAGATAGTCAAGGTGAGGACAAAGCATAGTGATATGTACTTGTGTTATTTCGTCATTTAGACTATTGTTGTATGTTTTTGGTTTCATTATTTTGCTAAGTATTTTCAATTGTTGTTGCTCCTTCTGTTGATGTCTCTGCTACATGATTGACATATAAAATATAGTAACCTCATATGTAAAATACAATTTTTTTATTAAATAAAAAAAATTATTTATTAATATGGAAACCATGAATTTAGTGAATATCTAGTGATAATTTAATTTGTATTATTTAAACTTATTATTTAACTCATATTTATTATTAAAAATAGTTAAATTTAAAACAATACAATATAAAATAAAAAACCAAAATAGCATCAAAATGTTATATCTTAAAGTTCACTTGCCTCTTTAAGGGAGAACTTCCAATATAAAAAATCCCCAACTACAATTAACTTGATCACAAGCCTTGTTTAACATTTCTATATCCTCATCTTTAGAGAGTTTGTTTGTTTTGTTTGTCTTTTTTTTTTTTTGTTAAATTGGTAAGAATTGCTATAAAGATTGAATTCAAATTGCTTGAAATTATCATAACTTTAGTAATAAAATAAATTTTATAAAAATGGAATGTTTTTAAGATGTATTATATCTAAATTAATTGTGTAGGAGGTGCCCTACAACTTAGTATGGGAGAGATGTTGGCATATAATGTTCCATTTAAAAATACTAAAATAATATACACAATTATGAAGATCACATAAACCTAAAAGATAAAATACTAAAATAGTAATTGAAATTGACAAATTAAAAATAGTAATAAGAAACCAAATTAATGTCAGCTATAATTACAATACTTCAATTTACAGCTTAATCTTATATAACTTTATATAGAGATATAATGTAACTAAAAGTAAAAAAAAATAAAAATTATCTTTTATTATGAAGAAGAAATGTAATGAGTAAAAAAATACAATTTACTACAAGGAAAAAATGTATTTTTTTCATAGGACAAAAAATAGTATTATTGATATAAGTAAAATATTTCATTGTCCATATTAAATAACATAACTTTATAGATACTTTATATAGAGACAAATTAAGTAATTTAAATTGAAAATTTTCTTATATTTTCACTTTAGTGTGCAAGATTGAAAGAATTATTATTCCATTAATAGTTGCTTTCTAATTCAATGTATGAGGGATATTTGTAAAATTTTCAATATTTAATATGAATTTGATATGTAATACTATAGAAAATATTAATAATAAAAATGATTAAATGTATACATACAGAGAAAAAAAATAAAATATGAGTGGACATGTTTTAACATTTTAATATGGAGAACTTGAATTATAAACATAATATTTTAATGTCAACTACATATATATTATATCAGCTAAGTAGATCCACTAAGCCCCTGGAGGGATCAAAACTACATATATATTATATCAGCTACGTAGATCCACTAAGCCCCTGGAGGGACTCAAAAAGATGTTTGTATTTCAAGAGATTTGATCCCTCTAGGTGCTTGGTAGATCCAGAGTTAAGATGGATCTAAGCAGTAGATTGTAAAAAAATTCCGACTTAAGTTTTTTAAATTTAACAATAGTTTGAATTTTATAAACTAATATTGAGTTAATTAAATTGTATTTTTGAATAATTTATTATTAATTATTTTTTTATTAAAAATTGAATGAGTTACACATTTTTGTCTTTTTAAGAACTAACTAAATTATTTTACCTTGAATTATTTTATCATTGTGAGTATTGAAATGTTTGACTAATTAAGTTCGATTAAATATCAATGAACTATCCAAGCAATAGAAAAATATTTATCGTAATTTTACAATAATCGTTTCAACCATACTAAATTTTGTAATTTATAAAAATATCTTTGCATATTTTTTAAAGTAGGTTGTTTTATATGCAATTTCATTAATAAAAGTTTTATATAAATTCACCAATACATAATCTATAATAACATTATTTCATAAAAATAAACATCATGACGATACTCATCTAACAAATATAAACATCATATAAGATACACATTCAAATTCACTACCATAATCTAATTATATAAACTTTTATTAGCACATATAAACATCATTAGCTAGCACACAAATCTAATAATCTAACAAAGCATGATCATCGTGATCACATCTAACAAAACACAAAGACTGTAATCTAACATCATCACCACATACATCCTAAAATTAATATAAATGTTCTCTCAAATAACTATTAACATGTAATCATCTCTTTGCAAGCACATTAAATGAACATATCTAACATTACCTAACAATATACACATCAATACTAACATATAAATTAAGTACACAAACATGAACAAAAAAAATGCACCATATATATATATATATATATATATAAGTCAAATAACTACATCATGTAGTCAAACAAGTGCAATCAAATAGCTATTACAATAGACGTAATAGTGCTTTCATCCTGGTCTATAGTAGATGACAATGGATGGTCAACTACTACTTAATCAAGTACGTCTGTCAAACTTAGCTGAGGTGGAGGACAAAGAGGTGGTTGGTCTATAGTAGAAGGTATTGGTTGGTCTGCAAGAGAAGGTGGCCAGTCTACTTTACTAGGAGAAAGATACAACACAGCCTCTAGCTCTAGCATCTGAGCATCATCAAGCGACTGATGAGCAAGTGTACGACCAAAATGATCACCCTCATCATCATAATCATCATCATCACCCTCATCATCATCATGACCACCGTCATCTAATGGATGTGTTATTGCATGATTCCCTGCAACCCTCATCACCACCAGTAAAGTACTAGCTTTGATGACATACCGCATAAGAGACATCAAATCTCATGGAAAGTCCCCGTAGAGATCCACAAACATCAGATCTGTGTTGATATCTTAAGGTCTCGCAGCGAGGACTGCCTGCCGAACTAAAACTCTATCCAATCTATCATAGTATTCCATCCAAAAGTGCATAGTAGTCGTCCGCTCTCGGACGCCCACGCCCCCCTGAGGATGTGCCTCACCCTCTTGGTCCTCACCTATCTCCTCGTCTCCTCCATCCAATGATGGGGGAGGAGACATTTCCCCATCATATGAGCCAATGTCTACAAAATATATAGTACACAAAAATAATTAGATAATTTTATTAAACAATTTAATAAAACAAGTTAAAGAACTAGATAGAATAAACTTTATTCTAATTCATTAAAACAAGGAAATGAAACTAGATTAATTTAAAGAAAACACTAATATTACCTCTATCATCTAGAGGCTCAACTTCTATGAAGGAGATGTTGGGACACCCTTTCCAATCAACCCCAACATGATAAACACATGGTCATCCACACTGGCTAGTAGTGTTAGTGCTTTGTTCGAAATCTTGGTGGAAAAATCTAACATGCCCCTCTTGGGCATCATCTACTCCCACATGCACATTTGGGCCTCAGTGATCATCCTAGGAGGGCGACGATTAAATGTAGGCATCATCTCTAGAAACCTTTTAAAAAATAAATAAAGAAACTCAGAAGAAAAAGGGAAGTTCTCCCTCCTCTGTCTCATCAACACACAACATCTATCTAAAATCATGCAAAACTGCCTCAAACAAATGGCACACCATCTGATGCAACATGGCACATGGATCAAATAATCAACATAATACAAAAGAGGGCAACTAATGTGTTTCCCATCACCGTATGAATGTGCAATGGTGTTGACTAATAATGAGAGGTACTTAGCCTCCTTTGTAGCAAAAGAAGAAATTTGCAGGTGTCCACCACGAACCGGAAAATATGATGGATGGACCGCATGAGGCCCGACATATCTCTAAGTGTATGAAAGTTGACTCTCAGTTGCAACACCGTGGGGGACATCAAGGAACTAAGCAAAATACTCCCCTCTCCTGGATAGGACAATCATAAAGTATATGTCCCTCTCTCGCTTGCGATTGTCGGACCATATTGTATGGGTCCGTTTTGTTGCTTCTACTCCTGCTACTGCTCCTTTGTTGACATATTTGCTACATGATTGACATATAGAATACATCATCCTCATACATAAAGTATATATATATATATATTTTATTAAATGAAACATGTATTTATAACTATGGAAACATAACTTTCAATTTAAGAAAAAAAACAAAATTACTGGTACACTCTAAACACAATCATGCACTGACGTTCGTGCGCTTTCAACTATAACCACACTGGGATGATGTACACATAAGTATGATGCAGCATTTGCATTTCAAAAATTTAACTTTTCATAGCGGTGCAACATACTTGTGCACTGGTTTGCACATATAACCTGTTGGCACTAGTATGGTACATTCAGGTTATCAAATGCACTGAGCTATAGGAATTTTTTTAAATATTTATTTGCGGTATGTTTCGTAAATATAAACGCATCGGAAATGACCTACAAACACACAATCTATTGCATCTTTCCTAGTGTCTTTATATTTACAAAATGTGCCACCATAATGGCGGTGTGTTATGTACACACACAAAAATGCAATGTATTTTGTAAATTTATAGGGTGCACCTCTCCCGGTGTGAGCCGAGCATATCGAGCGCACTGCACACCGATTTTTTTTTGTTGCAAAAAAAATTAAAAATTCAACCTAATTTGCAATTCTAATCCATTAAAAACCTAAATTAGAAAGAACCATAGATATTACCTAGACATTTGGTCATCAATGAGGCATTGTGGACATGTAATGGAGAAAAACAATTTTTCACACTATTAGAAAATGTTGGAAACTCAAACAGTGAGAATTGAACTAAAAGGTGGTGAGCAAGAGAAGAACCGAATTTAGGGCTCTTGCACGTGGAAAGAGTGGCACTAGTGCTTTAGAGCTCTCCTTCATTATAGATGGTAAAGATTAAAATTACAGCCATGAGGGCTTTTTATTTAACCCTCCTCTGGTGCATTTCGCGAGGCACAATGGGGCAAGCTATATCCAAAAGCAGCGTGTTTTTTTTTGTTTTTGTTTTTGTTTTTTTTGTTTTTTGTTTTTGTTTTGTTTTGTTTTTTTTTTTTTTTAATTTAAAATTATCACAGTGCATTATCGAGTCACGCTGGGGCTTTACATTTTTGGCAACACACTGGTGTTGTGGTTTTACTATAACACTGGTCATTTTTTAGAAATTAGAAACCATCTATCGGTACGCTTTATAAGATGCCCTAGGGCGTTGTTATATGTTTACCGCACTGGGATGTCATTGTTGAATAACACTGATACATTTTACTATATGAAGGAATCTGGTGCTAGTGAATATTAAAGCACCGATGCATTTGAGAATTTAGTGCAACGTGGTTTTTTATTTAAAAAAAAAAAAATCTACAGTGCATCATGTTATATGCAACTCCAGTGCGTGTATGGATAATAAATCACTAGTGTGATTGAATAATTTAGATGCACCGTAAAAGAAACATCCACTAAAACATCTGCCTGCCCATCTTCTCTAGTGACATCCACTACAAATGAATTTTTGGGCTATTTTATAGGGGCCTCTGTAAAAACCTTCGCTAGAAGGTATTTTCCTTGTAGTGTTATATAACAAGTATTAGGGAGAATGGTTCAAAAGAGGACAAACATTCTTCCTATGTCTAGTATATTGACCAGAATAAAGAAGAATGGTCTTCGAGGTGGAGAATTACTCAAATAGAATGTGGCCTTCCAACATCAAGTTTATTAGAATTAGGCCTAGAATTAATCAAATAGAGTGGGACCTTTGGGGATTCACCATGTGTTAGGTATTGATCAAAATAATAGTGAACTAAGACTAGTCTATGTATTATGTGATAAATAGACCAAAGTTATGGTGACTAGTTGATGCTAATGATGTACCATGTATGAGAGGTGTCAACCATAGTTATGGATGATCTACCATGTGTTAGGAGTGTCGACCATAATTATGGTGGGAATACACCATGTGTCAAAGGTAGCAACTAGAATTATGGTATCTTGTTGACATTGACGATCTACCATGTGTCAAAGTTGTTTTACCAAAATTATGGTAGATAAATAATGTTGATACTTTTGATGATTTGTGATAACATTTTCTTAGAGAAATTTATTCACAAGAAGAACATCTATCTAGTCATTATGAATACCTCTCTAGCTAAGAGTAAGTTGAATTTTGCAGCTACAGTCATCTTCTTAATTTATATTTTTAGCCCTTGTAATGTATAAATAATTTGTAAGATTCATGTCATTTGATTATTTAGCTCTTGAAATAATTTATACAAGACATGTTCTTCATGTTAGATTTAAAAGAGAAAATTTCAAAGTTCTAAATTTTTTGGCTCCAAAATAGTCAAGGCAGCCATCCCTCTAGTCAAGTCGGCCCAGTGAAGAGACACACCCATTCTCGACATGCATAACACAATAAAAAGACATTCGACCTACTCCATGAAGGCACCATTCGACCTCTCACAAGAAATATAGTTTATGGGCACCCAAGCAAAGAAAAGAAGGACAAGAAGTACGAAGATCATTTTTCCCTCTCTCTAGCTTGCACGTGTGTTTCTGGGCAAGACAAGTTTTTGGGTAGAATGGGAGGCTCAATTTATGGGTTTCTGGATAGTTTCTAAGAGGCTGAATTTTAGCATAGGGAAAATCAGATCAAGTCGAGTTGCAGGGAAGAGTGGAGGCTTGACTTGAGGGATGGAGACCGGGTTTTACCATAAGATTTGTTGGTTAGTTTCACCTCATAGTTGATTAGCAGCATTAGGTGTATCTCTTGTTGAACTGAAGAATTTCTCTAAGAAAAAGGTTGTTGGAATTTTCACCTAAGTGTGTTTTTCTCACAATAAATTTTATGTTCTCTTTGTGCATTATGATATCTATTTGTTCTTATGATTTTATGGTTGAATTTATGAAGTGTAATAACTTGATGATAAACTGGAATTGTTAAAAGAAGATCTATATCATCAGAAGTAATTATTGGTATTTCATAAATATTGTGCTTTTATGTATTGCACTTGAAATCTCAACATTTGCATGTGCATAATTGTGTTTTTTTCCTAATGGATTCATGAATAGAATTTGGTTTTTATTGTAATACTTTTCTTTCAATACTATAATTTATGCTTTTTTTACAATATTGTCTCTTTTTCATTTCTTTCTCCATCAAATCTAAGTTATTTTCCAAAAAAATAGTCAAAATGAAGAAGTTTGAAAGAGGAAGGATAGTAAGACATAATAAATGTTACATCATTTAGCAACTATTTTATTCGCCAAATAACAATTATTACATTATGAATTATATGTGTTGTATCATATAGTATGATTTGTATCAAATCATGCACATAGTTATTTCAGTACTAAAGCCTATGAATGTGTACATAGTACTTAACCCCATCTGGATTTCATTACAACAATTTCAGAAAACACATATTTTTAAACATTAGACCCACTACAATTAGATAATGTAAGTTGATGTGAATGTTTTCTTTGCATTAAACGATGTGGATGTCTTTTCTATTTTAAACAATCTATATATTTTATTTATTATGTTTAAGTATGTCTATTTTAGAATAAGCTTCTAGAATTTTAATTTAACTATCAATAATTATTAGGTGGATGATAGAGATTTAATGTCTATATTTTAAAATATTCTTAATAATAGCCACAAATTAAAAGTTGATATTTATCTCAAAAATAGTTGTCATTTCTATCTTTAATTTAATTAATTAATTGAAAAATATATATATATATATAAATGAATATAATATAAAATAATTATATTTATATAATATCGATAACTCATGATATTATAAAACATCTATTTATAAAATAATATATGATTTCTAAATTTCATATATTTTATAATCAATAATATTAAGAATTTAAAAATAAACTATAATTTAATTAATTTTAAATATTAATAATATGAAATATTATGGAATAAATAGTTTAATACTTAACCTGAATAAATGTCTATTCACTTTTAGCAACTCTATTAATTATGTATTTCACAAAATCTTATTTTCACTTTTAACTATTAAAATACTATTTGTTTTTAGTTAAACCGAGGTTGAAGAACCTTGAGTGACATCATTCCACAATTTACTAATCATCTTGTGAGATTGCATGTGGTTGTTACACCGTAACCTGAGTGGCTAAAATTCATATCGTAAAGGGACCCACTTAGACAATACCTGTTATACAAAGTGTACCGTACTGGCAGCAAGGATACAAGTGGCAAGGATAGCAGGATGGAATTTGGAATTTGACCGGTAAATTTATGGATTAAGTTGATTAAGGTGAAGGAATTATTCAGATGGTCACTTGTGGTTGGAATTTAGAAAAAAAAAAATTTAATAAATTTTGCAGAAACAGGTTTAAATCATGTTTTTGAAAATGGTTATGGATTCAACACCATTTTCAACTTGATTTAAACCTAACTTTCTAGACCACTTAACTAATCGTCTAGACTACTTAACACATTAACTTATTTATATCACAATAGCAAAAATGATCTAATATTTGAAACTCAAGAAATTGAACTAACCCTCTAGACTACTTAACACATTAACTTATTTACCAAATCAAAGAAATATATTTAAGTTTTCTATATGTTAAATTTTTAAAATAAATTAAAATATAATAAAAAAATATTATATTTTTCATTTTATATAAACTAAATAATTTGTATTCGAATCGTGAACATAGTTATTTCACTACTAAAGTCTATGAATGTGTATATATTTTTTAATCCCATCAGGATTTCATTATAATATTTTAGGAAAAAACATATTTTTAAACATTAGACCCACAACAATTATATAGTGTAAGTTGATGTGAATATCTTCTTTGCATAACATGATGTGGATGTCTTTTCTATTCCAAATAATTTAGATATGTTATTTATTATGTTTAGGCATGTTTATTTTAGAATAAGCTTGTCCAATTTTAATTTAATTATCAATAATTTTTAGGTAGATGGTAGAGATTTAATCCCTATATTCTAGAATATTCTTAATAGTAGCTACAAATTAAAAATTGAGATTTATCTCAAAAATAGTTATGCTCTTTCTACATTTTAATTAAATTAATTAATTGGAAAACAAAAATTATATAAACAAATATCATATAAAACTAGTTATAATTTTCTAATCATAATAACTCATGATATTATAAAATAATCTATTTATAAAATTAAGATTATTTTAATTTATCTTGTTATATATTTTTTAATTATACCTATGTTTTAATT
The DNA here is from genome assembly GCA_000404065.3 of Pinus taeda. NCBI lineage: Eukaryota > Viridiplantae > Streptophyta > Pinopsida > Pinales > Pinaceae > Pinus > Pinus taeda. The sequence continues at coordinate 214,956 of APFE031757239.1, read as the reverse complement.
TATTTATTAATTATTTTTATAATCAATAATATTAATAATTTAAAATAAAAGGTAATTTAATTAATTTTAATATATGATCCTGTAAAATATATTATAAAATAAATAATTTAATACTTAACTTGAATGGATGTCTATCCAGTTTTACCAACCTTATTAAATTATATATTTCACAAAATCTTAATTTGACTTTTAATTATTAAAATATTACTTAAATACTATTTGTTTTTAGTTAAACCACACTATACAAGGAGTAATTTGTCATCACCGAGGTTGAAGAACTCTGAGTGACAACACTCCGCATTTTTTTTTTTAACTATATGGTGAATCTGTAACGGCTAGGCCAAATCTATGGGAGACCCAGGACCAAACCTCATAGCTGCCACTATAACACCAAGAGCATAACCAATCACCTGCAAGTCGGGTATACTAAGTTCCTATAATTTTAGTAAGAACAGAGCCACAGGAAAGAAGAATCCGCCCCTCTAGCTACCACCACAGCAAGTCATTGTACTCAATCGCTCATATAACTCCACATTTTACTAATCATGTTTTGAGATTGCATGTGGTTGTTACACCGTGCCCTGGGTGGTCAAAATTCCTATCGTACGTAGGGAGTGACGTCACTCCAAAATTTAGGAATCATTTTGTGGGATTGCATGCGGTTGTTACACCGTACCCTGACTGGTCAAAATTCCTATCGTAATGGGACCCACTTAGACAAAAACACTTACCTGTCTTACAAAGGGTAGCGTACTCTTGGACAACGACATTTTATGGAAAGCAACCGTTGGATTAAAGGGATAAGGACGAAATAAAAATCATTATCTTTTCTTTTACTCCAATAAAAATATTTTATTCGTCTGAGCGGAGAGGATTGACGTTGGAATCTTGTGGCAAACTGATGCAGCTCTGCACATTACTAAAATTAATACACCAAAACTGAAAAGAAAATGCGTATAGAGATAAAAAAAAAAAATCTTAAATGATTAATTAATAAATAAAATAATTATAAGAGGAGTATTGGCATTATGTTTGGTATTTTGATCTTTTTACTTAGTTATACACTTTTACATCATACACTTTTTATGGACTCACTTTAATTTATACAAATAGATTAGAATCCAAGTATGTTCTAGATACTACAACAAATTCCCAAAATATCTCTCATAATCCCTAATATCTTTCATCTAATCTCTTATCCCTAAATAAGAGTTAACTAATCCATAATCTTTTCAAACATTCCACAATATTCTCAAATCTTCTCCTATTTATAGTAATCATCATTCTCTCTTAAAACTATTAAAAAACACATTAATAAATTAAATCATACTTTACAAACTAAGTCCTTTAGTAAACGATTAACATAAGTTAGATGCACCTACATCACAAATTGCCAACAAATAACAACCCGGATAAAATTTGATAAGCAATTATACGTCATGGGTAATTTGCTCGTCAAATATAAATAAAAATTTATAAAAATATTAAAAATTTGAAACTGTCAATAGAAACCCTCAAATTTAACAGTATATTTTTTTTTTGAAATTTCCAACCAATGACATCCAGATGAAATTTAAGTGAATTTTTTTTTATAAAAAATAATTTTACCAATCTATTATATTATAAAATTTATAAAATTAACAACAGATTTGATTGAAATTAAAAATATTCTTAAAACTATCACCATTAAAAACTATAAATGTGGTATTATGAAAACCATCAAATTTGTATCTGATTTGAAATTCCAACCCGCTGCCATGTGAAATGCCTCATTGAAATTCCAACCCACTACCATGTGAAATGTGTCACATCAATCTTCTCGGTCAATGCTGTGATATAATTTAAGTTATCTACGGAAGCCACTGATGATGCTGATAGATCTGTTCAATTAAAAACTTTGGTAAAATATTCTATTTAAATTGAACACGAGAGTCGTCAAATTTGGAATTTCATTATAATAAATAATATTAATAGAAAATATAATTTTATTATTCTATTTAAATTTTAATTAATAAATTATTTAAATAAAAAATTAATTACTTTAATAATCCAAAATTATTTCATTTCATAAAAACTATAATTGTAAAAAGCAATGAACTCAAAAATCATTATTATTAAACTCAATACGATACCAATTCAAAATTACAAATCTAATAAACAATATTTAAGTTTTTAAGTTTTATATATATGTTAAATTTGTGAAATTTTGTTATGTATTTCATTTTATATGGACTCATAAAATATTAAGGATATTTCATTTCAGTTTATCTCAAAGTTTTATTAGGATAAATTAAAATTTCCAGGAAAAAATTTATAAATTATCAGATATTATTAAATCGATAGGAAAAAAATTGATAAATTATCAAAAATTATAATTCAAAATAAGTAAATATTGAATTTAATGTATTAATTTTATTCTATCAAATTTTATAAATTTAAAAATGGGTAATATTAAATTTAATATATTAATTTTTTTTCTATGTGATTTATGGATCTCAGAAATTGGTGATAATTTATCTGAAAAGATCACTTCCTGCACATTCAATATATGGTTTAATAACTAGAACTCAAGCAATTGAATCTAACACTCTAGACTACTTAACACGTTAACTTATTTACCAAATCAACTAAATATATTTAAATTCTCTATATGTTGAATTTTTAAAAGTAATTTAAATATAATAAAAAGTAGAATATAAATTAATAATAATGATAAATGTAAGATTTCAAATTCCTTATTCTGATTAAATGTGTAAAAAATAAATTGTGAATCTAGTTTAAATATACAATTGTTGTGTTTAATTTTAAGTGGAGTTTTGATAGTGAAAATGATATATAAATGAGTTTAGGTTTTTAAAAGTAATTTAAGTTGGAAAGGTTGTGAAAAAAGTGTTATGTATCAAGAGATTTAAGGTTCAAATTTAGGCAACTTATCCATAAATGTGGAAAAAACATATATAAACATCTAAACAAATTATGTCGATAACAATCTAAACCAATCCAACCAAACTTAATTAACAACTCCTCCAATCATAAACAAACATCTAAAAAATATCGCTACATACACAAACAACTAAAAAATTGTAGTGATAACCAGAGGTTAAAAATTGTAGTGATAACCAGAGGTTATAAGTATAGTGATAGCAATAGCTATAAGTTATAATTATAGTGTTAGAGATAACGATACAACCTAATCAAACCAACCCAATTACTAATTCCCAAACAAGCCAACCATTATGACTTCAAGAATAAAAAAGTTGTGAATCTGGTAAAATAAGAATTCTGTCCTCATCCAATTATATTTGAGGTGAGTATAAACTCACTCTTGTGAAGTGGCCAAATCCAAAGAGGGATGACCTAAGCTTTTTGCTTTATCTTCGCGTTAGAGATAGATGGATCTCGTTGGAGTCTTTCGTGTTGTATGGTTGGAAATCAGTGTGAACTTCGCGTAGAATTCTCAACTGTCAGTGTGAACTTCGCGTAGAATTCTCAACGTCAGTGTGAACTTGCGGCGTTCCGAGAAGCTCTCAATGGAAAAGCAAGTACCGAAGCATAAGGCATGCCAGAAGACCAATTGTTAGGTAGGATTCTTGGCTTCCACTCTCTAGAGTCCTAAGTTCCGTGATCTCTCCACTACAGATTTGAATATTCTACAGGCTTCGGACTCAAGCAGAAGAGGGACGGGAGTTCGTCTTTGAAAACATGATGAAGATTATCACTGCAGTCCACTGTATATGGGCGCTAATCATAGTATTATTAATGGTGGATTTATCATCAGTGGATGCCCTAATTGCATCGCGAAAACTTCAGAGAATCATTCACAAGATCAATCGCCATGGCCCATATCTCGGAATCGTTGTTCCGAACGCTTTCGAGATGGATCCTCTTCTGCAATCTTCGTCTTTCAATGTCTCCAAGACTCTGGATATCGCTGGTAATCAGAGATCTATTCTATTTTTCCCTTAAAAGTATGTAGGTGAGATTTTTATAGGAAAAAAAGTTCCAGTTGTGATTTGACAAGCTTGTTTACACAAATACATCCACACAACAAAAGTTGTGATTTGACCAGCTTGTTTACACAAATACATCCACATAACAAATGTCATACCTCATGGAAGAAATCAAGGTAAGCAAGTTGTAAATATTTTGGAAATTGATGATGAGAAGGGAGTTGAAACAACTGATCTATTTCTTCACTGTCAATTTCCAAAAGTATTGATAGTGAAGAGGGAGTTGAAACAACTGACCTCTTTCCTGATAATCAGTTTCCAAGATACTTCCAAAATCTACCATCCACATAAAAATGTTGATGTAAAACACCTTAGTTAATACATTGAAAAAAGATATCAAATATTCCATAGAAGAAATATGTTTATTTGTTTTTGTTTTCTCTGCAGGGAGAAGATTTCATATAGGAAGCGTTCATAAACACAGAGTCATCATTGTCATGTCAGGATTGGCAATGGTTAGTCTCAATTTTGTTTACTGATATTAGTGCTTTGATTTTTATGTGTATGAAGATCCATAGTTGTGACCCAAATCTATAATTTTACTCTTTTCCCATATTATATTTTGTTTTATGTAGTTGAATTCGGGACTAACAACTCAGTTATTGCTGAGTTTCTTCGAAGTGAAAGGAGTCATCCACTACGGAATTGCAGGGAACGCCAACTCTTCTTTGCACATCGGATATGTTACAGTTCCTCGTTATTGGGTTCATACTGGCCTCTGGAATTGGCAGGTTAATATTTAGGTTTATTTATGTAAATCCTAAACAGTTGATATTATGTCTTCATATCTAGACACTGTTGTAAAACTATATTGTGATTGAAAGTCTGAATGCATATGTGTTTGATTCAGAGATATGGAGATGGACCCAATGATGAACTTTCTCTGGAATCAAATGGAGATTACACACGAAAATACGGGTACCTTCACTTTGGAAATTTCACAACCCCGTCAGATCAGAACTCAAGCAACCTCCTTAATAATGTGTGGTATCAACCAGAGGAAGTTTTTCCAGTGGATGGAACCCCAGAGGTCAGGCAACATGCGTTTTGGGTGCCTGTCGATAAGCGCTATTATCATATTGCGAAGAGCCTTGAGGTATTTAGTAGTCCTTTCCGGAGAAGTATAATTGTATGTAATTCTTTGTAGTAAAGCCTTTATCAATCAGATTTATCTGGATCTCAATCAATTAGTAATTAGGTTTATTTTCATCTCAGATTATAATTAATTAGAATTATCTTAATTTTAAATTAATTATAAATTGTAGAGATTAATATTTTTTATATTGTGAATTTCCATTGTTTTTAAAAGTTAATTAGAAAAAAAATTTATAATATTACTATTTATAGAAATTATATATATTCATTAGAAATTTATACTTTTTTATAAAAATATTTCTAAACAATTTACATATCAATCTCTACTAAAATAATGCTGATTGTGTTGATTCAGAGTCTGGGGTTGCAAAAATGTTTGAACTCAACAACTTGTCTGTCAAATACTCCCAAGGCTGTTCTAGTAGAAAGAGGAGCGAGTGCAAATGTGTTTGTGGACAATGCAGGGTACAGAAACTTCCTCTACACCAAGTTCAAGATAAGTCCCATCGACATGGAAAGTGCAGCTGTAGCACTGGTTTGCCTTCAACAAAGACTGCCATTCATAGCAATAAGATCTCTTTCTGATTTGGCTGGAGGGGGAACTTCTGAGCGTAATGAAGCAGCTGTCTTTTCTGGGCTGGCTAGCCAAAATGCTGTAACTGCTGTAATTCATTTTATCAAGTCTCTGTAACAATGATTTGTTTCTTACTCCCATCTCTTCAGGGACATGACATTGATTTCTATTGCACTTAGCTAAAAACCTTTCCAGATCCAAAAGCTGCTTTGGATTATTGAAAAATTCATTTGAAGGGTGGCAAGGAAGTCAATGAGAGGAGAGGCACACCCATGGCTATTTTGTAAAGTCTCACTGTCGTGAGAGCAACTTAATTATAAATCTAGGTTCCTGGAGGGAACAGCTGTAGAGTAGCGTTAATGGTTGACTTTGTTGTTAAGTTTGTTTTCTTCTTAATTGAATTTACAATCAGTTAAAAATAAATCTTTTAAAAGTGAAAAGACACTTCAACCGTAAGCAAGAAAGGGAAAACAAAATTATTCCAGTAATTTTTTTGATCGCTCATCAATACTAAGTATGCAAAATTACCTAATAATATCACATAAGAAGAACAAGTTTCAAGTAAAGCATTAACACAGGAAGCATAACACTAAACTTGATGCTTTAATCTAGTTAGAATATATGTTATCTGCTTAATGCTTAAATCTTGCCATTACACCTTTTTTTTTTCACTAAACTTGATGCTCTAATCTTGTTAGAATATATGTTGCTTAAATCTGGGCATTACACCTTTTCTATTTTTAATGGAGTGTTGTTAAAGCTTTTATGTGCTTGGTCCGTGCATGATAAACTAGTATTCAATACTCCCTAATAAATTATTGTACAATATTTATTAACTCTATCATATCTTACCTAGTGTTTGTCTCAATTATATAGCTTTACACTTAATTAATACTATTTCCCTATACTAGTATGGAGGCACTATAAGTCCCTATACTAATATGGAGGTACTATAAGTCTTCTCTTATTTGTGTCAAGGAGCTAGCCTATACCTAGATTAAAGATTTAGTATAAAGTCAAATTATTATGATTGAGAAGTGGCAATAAAGTTTCTATGCAAATGGATTATCTATTGTAGATGTATGGTTTGTATTAATTATTCATTTTAATAATTTTAATTCATTTTAATTTATCAATTTTAGTGTCGGGTGGCTACACATCTCAGAAGGATGTTAAAGTTTTATAATGGTTATTTATCAATTTGAGGTTAATTTACTAATTTGGTTTTTAGAAATTGAACAAAGAGGTGACTACAATCATGGTTTACTCAAAATGATCAAACAAATTACATTTGAATTATTTTACGAGGGAATAAAAAAATGTAATCAATAAAATTCACATATTTGAAGTAACGACGTCAATGTAACGAACAAAGTTTGTATATTCAGAGGAATGCTTTCAAACCAATGTAACGAACAAAGTTTGTACTCTGCAATAATTTTTAGAACACTTCGAAAACAAAGACATCCACTGTAAGACAAGAAATTGTTTATAAGAATATTTGAATATAAGTGAGATGGTTACAAATGAGGGGGGGCGTTTATATATCTAGGAGAGTACCCTTTTATGAGCAGTTATGTTCTAAGAGACATATCTATTCACTAGTAATTAATAGTTAATTAATCATTAATATTATATATATATATATATATATATATATATATATAATATATTTATATATATATATATATATTATTCATGACATTTCCTTCCTCTTCAAAACTTATTGTTGACAAAGCTTGTCATTTGTTTCTTTGTCATGCATCTTCTGAATTTTTCGAGTTGTCATCTTCATTGAAACAAAATGATAAGATCCTTGGAGTGATAAATAAAATTGTCAAACTGAGAAGGGATCTAACCATCGTAAATTAATCTTTTGTGGAATCTTGTGATTGCTAGAAACTTGTAATGAATTGTTATCATCAGACTGAATTGTGTAAAATTCAATTTTCTTCGACACATAGGTTTGTTGTTTATATTCTAAGTGATACATATACGTAGATTGATTGACATGTTTGCTTTTGTGACTTGGCTTTCGATAAGGAGTTCTTGTGATCTGATTTCCGTTTAATATTGTTGTGTCGATTTCTTGATTTACTTGAAGTATCTGATTTCTGTTAGGTATGGAAGTCGCTTGGTTAATGGATGGATCTTCACTTGAAATTTTTGTTGCTGTAAATTCTGAGTACGTCTTCACTTCAACTGGTTTATCCTATTCTTAAGTTGTGAAATTGACTGGGTTGATATTCATTCGTTTATCTTCAACATAGATTTATGATTGGAGACTTTGATACTTCTTCTTGAATGTGTTGTTCTAACCTATCTTTTAGCAACTTCTTTTCCTTCTTAAACTTCTTAATTTGTGTTAGTACTTTTACATTATGGTCTTTAAGACGAGAAAATTCTTCATTTCTATCAGCAGTGATTTTGTTAATTTTTCTTTGCATATTTTGTAATACTTTTTTACCTTCTTAAGAAAACACTTTTGAAATATCTTGTATGTCTTCTCGTGTTATTGAATCCGGCTTTAATGTAACATCATGTAGTGTTGTTTTTTCTTTTTGTATGAAAACGTCAAGAACTCTTTTTTTCGTATTTAGGATGAAGGACCCTAGAGTATCCATCTAGGGCGAACCCAAAATAATGTCACCTTAATCATTCCATAGGGTTTGAACAAAGAATTGTCATATAAATGTATAATCCTCAATGTTTAACTGTAAATTGGTTATTTCATATTGTTTTTTGTTAAGAGAGTCTAATCTTTCGATTATATTTGACTCAAGGATCACTAATTGGTTTGTGATTTTAGGGTATATATAATTTTTACCTTCGGATGGAAAAATAGAAATAGTGACATTTCCCTGTAAGAGTCCCTTTAATTTTAAATAGCACTAGGGTGAAACTAAATAATGTTTCTAAAAATCCTCCTTTTGTTATTCCCGAATTAGGCTATGTTGTGGCTAAATCTTGCACCATGCAACACAAGTGTAGCAGGAGGCAAGGAAAGCTCCCTACAAACAGTCTATGGGTTGATTGTAGACCAATGTCTAGGACACCTTAAATATAGGAGTTTGATGGCATGAGAGGGGTTTGCAACACTCTAATTGTCAGTAATGAAAGATAACGAGGGGGCTTGGTTCATTCCTCCAAAGGTATGAGTTATGGATTTCAGGTACTCCCTCACACACACAGTTCCCAGTAGTATCACATAGAACAGCGGAGGTCGATTACTTCAAAGGGGATTACAACTTAATAGGGTTTGTTGAGTAAATGAAAGAGGATTAGGAGAAAACATAACTCATCATATAGAGCCAAAAACATCCAGAATTCTATATTGAACACATAGAGCTACAAGCGATGGGAAATTCTACACTTGTTTGAGTTACAAGTAGAATTAACAGACTGGAGAGAAGATAGGTGTTATGATTCTTATATAGCAGTTTAAAGATATACTTCAGCCCTTCACACAGGCATTATGCATTAATAAATCAATATACATGGATTTGTAAGGAACCATGAAATAATTCCTAGAAGCTATTGTAGCACACATGCATAGAAGAATATGAACATAATGGAATTAACAGAAGGAAAAACATACTCTAATGCTAAGGAAGAATCACCACCATTTCTGTGATAGTCTGAAGACCTGCTTGTGTAAAGTAATACAATCTAACACAACACTCATTCACTTACAGAGTTATGAGCAAAAATATGGTATCACATAGTTCATCCCTCGTGGGTCTGAGAATCTCGAACCTTAGTATTACGTTTCATCCCCCTATTTATAAGAAGAAGGGGAGAGCTTTGAATTACAATCAAAATATCTGAGCCTGAGCCTTAGTTGTCTTGCTCTGTCAGGCCCTGCTACCACCTACCTAAGATTACAACAGGGATCGAATCTGTTTCCTGGAAAAATACAGAAATAAATGCTCAGAGAAAGAAAGTCGAGAGAGTAAGGATGAGGTGTTCCCTAGCTGCTTCAGTGGAGGCCTTAGATAGAGCCACATCCCTGCTATTGTCCTACTCTTTTCGGCTTCTTGAACCGGTTCACTATTGCTCATTTGGCTTATGTTAATTCTACCCTTTACTGCGTGGGTGAGTAGTTTGGTGGAGAAGGGATGGAGTGTTTCTAGTTAGTGATGTGTTGCGTAGAGGAGAGAGACTCCATGCCGAGGCATTAAGTCTCTGTAGAAGCCCCCCATACTATCATTTATGCACTACCCCATGTTTTATTCAATGTCAGGGCTATCGACCCATTCACCTTTAAAGATTTTTATCGATGCTGAGTGCATTTTTCGTTAGGCTTTCCCCCTGGACAACTTTGATTGCCAATACATGGGATTGGGCTCACCTAGGACATCACAATCGCAACACGGGGAGGGTACCTTTTTACCCTTTTTCCATAGCACAGGTCAATTGGTCCAGACATGAAAACCTTATGAAATGGCTCACAATACCTTATCGCATCCTGGGGCCTCTTTCCTTATAGCTACCACAACCGGGAAGGAATTTCGGCGGAATTGAAAGCTTTATATTGCGCAATCACCAATCGCTAATTATGATGGGTGACGTCATTACTACCACGTGTCACCCTATGAGAGGTGACACATGTCACTTGGAAATGGCCCCATTTGACCCTTGAGAAAGCTGAAACTGAGTGACACGTGTCCACCCACCATGTCTGCATTTGCACTTTCCATGTCATTACTGACGTCAGCTTCCATGTCAACTCGGTGGACCAATCAAAGGCCACCACATGCCCCCCTGGACGAGAAAGAGAGAGACCCACCGAGCCCTGTTTTGTAGGCATTTCCTTTTTTAACGAATTTTGGTCCCCCCAATGATTTTGCATTAAATTGCAATATCGACCCCCACATGGTCCTTCAAATTTGGAACCTGTTGATACACCTATCTTGCGGGCTTGCAAGACTGCTGAGATGCGGGACTGCAGGGTCGTCGAGATGTGGGAACCCGCCACGTGGAGGAAAGAGAAGAGGGGCCACCCACTCCTTTTTTGTCATGCTTTCCTTGTTAACTCTTTCCATTCTTTCCCCGGTGGTGCAACAATATATCGCAAATCTTCCCCCACATGGTTTGGAGTATGCTATGACTGCGAGACTGTTGGATGTGCGGGATGCAAGGGACCTGAGGGATGGGGGATGCGAGATGCGATATTAGCATTCAGGACTATGACATGCCAATAACCTTCGCTGTGTGCTTGAGGGATCCCACCAATGGACGATTGTGATAAATGCTCTTCTCGGACCTGCCAACTGTTGATATGCGATATCAATGATCGACGAATCACTGCTTTTCATTCCTTTAGTGTTCCTTGCCTTCCTAGACTCGCTGACCCTGATATGCTATTGCAATGAACTGTCCCAAGTCCTGATTGTGATTTTTCTTCAACATTTAGCCTTTTTTCTTTATTTACTAGGCTTTTCGAAGGTAATATTTAAAATGCTTTATCTTCTGCTCGAGGAGTCCATTTTTGGACTTCTGTATATCATTGGAAATCTCTTGTCAAGCACTAGGCAATGGAGAGGGACCGGTTAAGCTCTGATAGTTTTTGTGGTTCAAAAATTAGCATCAAAATTCACTGCTTTTGTGTATTTGAGGCAATTGAAGATTGATAAAGCAGTGAGTGACAATATTGGCTCCTACTGGGGACAGTGCCTTACTAGCAAGGTGCTGAGAACCTTTAGACCAATATCCTTCACCATTGGGAATGGAGTCAATAATATATGAGCTTTATAACCAGCAAAATCTCCATGGGACTTTCCTCGTTAATCTAAATGTAGAAAATAAAAATTCTAACAACTAAAAAGCAAATGCTCAGCTAGTGAGCTTATTTATGTACAATCCTACTTACGAATAGTAATTAATTCAGCTAAATATTAAACTCTCCAATAGAGCTAGGCTAGCATAAGAGTACTGGACCACATGCCTTCATACCGCTGAAAAAAGAGAAATTAAAACAAGCATGCACCATAAAAAATATTCAAACAAGGATCCTGATACATGCTCTAGAAATAACCTCTATTGCTGACTTAAGAATAGGCTCATGTACGCAGCCACGGGGTCATGGAATAGACAAGGAATGTTTGCATTTGCCTCTTTTTCATGAACATTCTACTGACCAATATCCTCTTGGCCAAGGAAGCCACAAACACTTCTCGGCTCCACAACTTTAGACTTTTCTGGAAAAGCTTATTGTTGTTGGGAGCCTTCTCCCCACTTGCTGGTAAACTACTCCTTCTAGACCTCGATGACCATCTCTGCCTCCTCTGAATAATATGAATCACAAATTGGAGGGGGGGCTCAATCTTGTTCTCCAGGCGAAGGATGAGCATTGCAAACTGGAGAATCTTTGTTGACTTCTTGATGGGCTTCCTATTCTTGCACAGCTTCCCCTGATTGGAAGCATTGTGGCTTTGCATCACTTGAATCTTCACCAGAGTCGTATTCATCATAAGAAGGGGAAACATTTAATTCAATCGAATCAGACCCCTGAGGGTTTGTAGGCAGCTTGATGATATTTCTTTCTTCACCTTCTAGCTCAATGGGTGATGCTTCTTGATGCAAGAGGATTTTTTCTTGGACTGAAGCCCCACAAACACCTTCAGCTAGGTCTTCGACCTCGGGAATGTCTCCGTCGTTAAAATGCACACAAAAATCCTCAAATAGATAATTTTGCGGATATAATTCTTTACAATAGTGATTGAATTCTATGGAAACATCTCAGGGAAGATATACTGCCACGAGGTATTGTTTGGTACCAGACTCTAGCACTCTCCTCTAAAGAATACATGAACAATTTCATTTGTACATATTCAAGGAAAATGCCTTGTTGTTCCATGCATTCATGAAATTCTTTGAGGTGTTGGTCAAGCCTTCTAGTTGTGCTTCCACTGAATCTAGGAAAATAGGTATTCCATTCATGAAATGTAGGGACATGATTGGGATAACCAGTAATAGAAGAGAAATCTAGTGGGGAAAATTTGTTGGCCAAGAATTCAGGAATGTCCATCTCAAAAACCTCCCTATGTGAGTGATTGTAGGTTCAAAGGTAGGGAAAGCTTTGGCTACTACAACATCAGAGTGAGTATGGGGTTGTTTGAAAGCCATGATGATATAAATAGAGATATGGATAGTGGAGTCTCCAGGATGCTTACCATAAAATTGATAATGGAGTCGCCAAGGTGAGAGATCTTCAACCCACACTTCCCTAACTAACTTAACAAGGGAAATGTAAAACTTTGTCATACCCAGGGAAAAAAAGTATAATATGTTCCTCGGTAATGGTGCCAGAAATATGTTGTGTCTAAATCTTGCACCATTTAGCACAAGTGCAGCAGGAGGCAAGGAAAGCTCCCTACAGACAACATATGGGTTGATTGTAGAAGAGTGCCTAGGACATCTTAAATAGAGGAGTGATTGTAAGATGGTATGAGAAGGGTTTACAACACTCTAATTGTCACATAATGAAAGATAATGAGGGGGCTTGGTTCATTCCTCCAAAGGTATGAGTTATGGATTTCAGGTACTCCCTCACACACACAGCTCCTAATAGTATCACATACAACAACAGAGGCCCATTACTTCAAAGGGGATTAGAGCTTAAGAGGCTTTGATGAGTAAATGAAAGAGGATTAGGAGAAAGCATAACTCATCATATAGAGCCCAAAACATATATAATTCTGTATTGAACAAATAGAGCTACAAGTAATGGGAAATTCTACACTTGTTTGAGTTAGAAGCGAAATTAATGGACTGGAGAGAAGATGGGTACTATGATTCTTATAGAGAGGTTTAAAGATATACGTCAGCCCTTCATACATGCATTATGCATTAATAAATAAATACACATGGATCTCTAAGGAAGCATGAAATAATTTCTAGTAGCTATTGTAGCACACATGTAGAGAAGAATATGAACATAATAAAATTAAAAGAAGGAAAAACATATTATAATGATAAGAACGAGGAATCACCACCATTTCTATGATAATTTGAAGACCTAACTATGTAAATTAATACAATATAAGATAACAGTCATTCACTTACAGAGTTATCGGCCAAAATATGTTATCACAGAGTTCAATGCTCACAAGTCTAAGAATCCCAAACCTTAGTATTATGTTTCATCCCCCTATTTATAAGAAGTGGGGGAGAGCTTTAAATTACAATAAAAATATATAAGCTTGAACCCCAGCTGTCATGCTAGACTAGCTGTCTCGAATTTGTTAGGATCTGCTACCACCTACCTAAGATTACAACAGGGATCGATTCCCTTTCTTGGAAAAATACAGAAATAACTGCTCAGAGAAATAAACTCAAGAGAGGAAGGAGGAGGTGCCCAATGGAGGCCTTGGATAGAGCCACATCCCTAATTTTTTCCTGCTCTTTCCATCTTCTTGAGGCGACTCATTGCTGCTCAGCCAACTCATGTCAATTATGTTGTTCGGTGGAGAAGGGATGGAGTGTTTCTAGGCAGTTTTGCATTGTGAAGAGGAGCGAGACTCCATGCCAAGGCATTAAGTCTCTGAAGAATCCCCCCATACTGTCATTTATGCATTGGCCCTTGCTTTATTCAATGTCGGGGTTAGACCCATCCACCTATAAAGCTCTATACTGTGCCCTCGGGGCCCTACTGTAGTGTAACATCGAAGTTTCTCGGCCACGAGCCTTTTACCTTAAAATATGACGAAAAAACAACCATTTTTGATCTCCCCCTTTAGCCCCTTATGATTTCAATCCCTTGCTGATTTTCTTATCATATGACCAGGGGCTTAGCCCTTTGGGCGCTAAGGCTTTTGACAGTTGTGCTGGGGTCTTCTTTCCTTTGTTAATCGGAATCTTGTGTCCTAGTGTTGAGTGCATTTTTCATTAGGCTTTCCCCCTGGACAATTGCAATCGTTGATATGCGGGATTGGGCCCACCTAGGACATCACAATCACAACATGGGGATAGCGGCTCTTTACCATTTTTCCATAGCACAGGGATATTGGTCTACATGCGAAAACCTTATCAAATGGATCACAATACCTTATCGCATCCAGGGACCTCTTTCCTTATCGTAATCACAACTGGAAGGAATTTTGGCAAAAGAGAAAGTTTTATATTGTGTGATCTCCAATTGCCAATTGTGATGGGTGACATCATTACTGCCACATGTCACCCTATGAGAGGTGACATTTGTCACCTGGAAATGGCCCATTTGACCCCTGAAAAAGCTAAAATTGAGTGACACGTGTCCACCCGCCACATTAACATTTTTACTTGCCATGTCATTTCTGACGTCAGCTGCCATGTCAGCTCGGTGTACCAATCATAGGCTACCACATGACCCCCTAGAGGAGAGAGAAAGAGGCCCACCGAACCATGTTTTGTAGGCATTTCCTTTATTAGAAAATTTCATTCCCCCTAGCGATTTTGAATTAAATCGCAATATCGACCCCCGCACGGTCCTTCAGATTTGGAACTCGCTTATATGCCTATCTTGTGGGATCACGAGATTGGCGAGATGCGGGACTATGGGGTCATCGAGATGCGGGAACCTGACACATGGAGGAGAGAGAAGAGGGGCCACCCACTCCTATTTTGTCATGCTTTCCTGGTTAACTCTTTCAAACCCTTCCTTGATGGTGCAACAATATATTGTAAATTGACCCCTGCATGGTTTGGAGTACGATGTCACTACAGGACTGCTAGATTTGCGGGATGCAGGGGACTTGAAGGATGCAGGATGCGAGATGAGATATTAATGTTCAGGACTGCGATGCACCAATAACCTTAGTTGTGTGCCCCAGGGATCCTGTCGATGGCCAATTGCAATAAATGCTTCACCCAAACCCGTCAACTACCGATATGCGATATCTGTGATCAACAGATCACTGCTTTTCATTCCGCTAGTGTTCCTTGCCTACCTGGACCCGTCGATGTCGATATGTGATTGCAATGAGCTGTCCCAGGTCCTGATTGTGATTTTTCTTCAACACAGCCATTTTTCTTTATTTGTTGGGCTTTTCCAAGGTAATCTTCAAAATTCTTCATCTTCTGCTCCAAGAGTCCATTTTTGGACTTCCATATACTGTTGGAAAGTTATTTCCATGCACTAGGCAATGAAGAGGGACCGATAAAAATCTAATACCTTCCGTGGCTAAAAAATTGGCATCAAACTTAACTACTTTTGTGTATTTGTGGCAATTGAAGATTGATAAAGCAGTGAGTAACAACATGCTCCATTTGTGGTCATCAATAAAAATTGTTACTTTGATAAAAAAAAGGTTTTAAGGTAAATTTTTAATCCAAGTAATAATATTCTTTTTATATATATTTTTTAACATATATCAACTTTTATTTATTTTCTTTTTGTGTTTTTTTTTAACTTCTATCAAAATTTACTGCCCCTTTTTTCCTTATAATCTTTCTTCTTACCTTTTATGGATATATTTTCTTTTATTCTTAAAGAACTTTTATAAGCTCATAATGATATCCTAATGATATCTCCTGATAAGTCACAACCTTTTTCTTGAAAACCACGATGGCTCGTATGATTTAGGTAGTTGAGTTAATGTCACAACTAAATGATAGTACATGGTTTTGGTGAAAATGCATATTGCAAGATTATAGTGGGCTTGGGGATGATGATGAATTAACACTGTAAATTTCAAATGTGCTGCCACTTTGCAAGGTAGCCACAAAACAACTACAATGGAGGCTAAATTGTGTATGGGTAGTGGTGGATAGTGCAGAGTGGCAAACAACTTTGTTGGATAGCTGAGGCGTTGCATGGGTGTTACGTGATTATGGAGTGATGTGTCAGATGGTTCAGGGTTATTATGGTAGTGATCCAACAACTACAGACATCGTGGGGTTGCGTTGTAGACGGTTTGGAAAGTGGTTGGTCCGAGGTGAAGTAAATATGGTGAGGGTCGCTGGTGGAAAAATGATTGCAGGTTGCAGGGAAGGCAATGGCATGGGGGGTTTAGAGATTGACGTTGGGCTCGTGGGCGACAACGAAAATGGAACAACAACTCAGTAATATGGGGATTTTGCGCATACGAGGAGGACTTGTATCAGTGGGTGCAGACAATCATTCAAACAATGATGGTGCGACTCTCGACGTTTTGTCTGTCAAGTAACTTGTAAGTTTATTTCTTTTTTTCCATTTTTAAATTTTATTACACTCTTTTTTTATTGTGTTTTTTTATTTCTTTATTTCTAAAATTTTTTTAATCTATCTTTTTTTTAATATAGTTTTTCAACTCTTTTTTTTAAATTATTATTATTATTATTCCTTTTAAAAAATTCATTGATATATGTTTTTTTTTCCTTTTTAAAATCTCTTTTATTTTTAATCAACATTTTTATTTTAATTAAAGGCCAAAGTTTTTTTTCTTTATTATTTTTTAAAAATGACCAAGGGCCTTGACAAAATCAGCAAATCGAGAAACTCCAAAAACTTCTATACCGAAATGCTTTTAGTTGCACGACAACAAAGTTGATGCAAGGTTCATGGCCAAAGTTCGAATCATGCGGGATTTATCCAACAATTGAGCAACCATATAATCAAATAGCTCTGATACCAATGTAATGAACAAAGTTCGTACTTTGCAATAATGTGTAGAACTAGTAATTGTATATAAGAATATTTGAATATAGGTGAGATGATTACAAATGATGGGACCTGCTTATACACCTAGGAATGTACCCTTTCATGAGTGGTCATGTCCTTAGAGACATTCCTCTTCACTAGTAATTACAAGTTAATTAATCATTAACTATTATTATTATTAATTACATTATTTGTATTATTTTTATATTTATTTTATTCATAACATAATCCACTTGATGAAACACCTATGTAACATTCTTTGGCTGAATGTGTTAGTATATGTGATACTCTTAAATGGCATATATTATTTGAGTATTTTGTTGGTTATATTCCACCTTTGTCCATTATTATGGTTTGGGTTAAGGAAGTTTATGAAACATGTATCACTGAAATGGTTCATTACTATATAGTTTCTCAATTATTTTGGTACTTTCTTGATTGGAAAATTGGGATTATTGGATTGTAAGGTCCATTTTGAGGGTAGGTCTTAATTCAGTACCTTAGGGTCCAGAAACTCTAGATCCTATTTGAGGCCTTAAATGGCAATTTCTTCTACTCATCAAGAGTTTACCAATAATGCAAAAATCACCTCAACTGCAAATTGTATATGGAAGTTTTGCCTCATGTAAGTTGATTTATCTTATTGACCACCATGATACTATATTGATGCCATGTCAATTCACATTATTCACACATGTGGAGCTAGTCACATGTGGACTTTCTTTTGGAGTACATACACATTACCTAACCTTACCTACCTTACAGTTTCTACCCTTTAGGATCACTTTTTTAGCACTTACTATTTATAGTATGTCTATTTTTAATAAGGGATGTTATGTAGGATTAAATGTGGTAGTGACTAGACATTGAGTGGGTAGTGACATGCATTTTTCCTCTCAAGTAATATGCACTTCCTATTGTTAGGGACCTATCCTGATCTGGATTTAAATAGGAACGCAAAAAATTACATATATAACCATAAATATAGAGATGCAACAGAAATAATACTTCATTTCATTAATATCAAATACTGAAATATGCTTACAAACAAAATGGAAATAAGACTAGCTCGGGAGATGGTAGCTTATCTCTTAGAAGAGATGAGGCAGCTACATGCCTCTGAACTATGTTACAATGAGGCTCAACAGCCTATTTATTTTTGAGAAACAATGGAAAACCCTAAACATCCAAAAACCTAACCCTAAGAGATGAAGCACCAAACTATGGGCCCCATTTGGGTAAATTGGTATATAAACATCCCGAGGTTGTAACTTTGGCATATGATCTTCGTTTGATTTGTAGAATACCTCGGTAGAAATATCTATCTGAGGACTACACCTTTCAAGTTCCCATCATCATTTAATGACCCATGTTGGCCCCAGTTTTCCCAAAAAACGTCGCTTAGGGCCTCAAAATGACTCCGGAAGTTCAGGACCCAAAAAACTGCCAAAAATAGTAAATTGTGCTACAAATAAGGAAACTGAAAAATTGAAAGAAACAATGGTGGTGGTCCAAGTGGAATAGGAAGGTGGCCACCAATATCCACCTGGATCATTCCTCCCCCCTTAGGAAGCAATGGTCCCCATTGCATTGAGTTCCTCCATGAGATGAGGAAACTTTTGTTGAACTTGGTCACTAGTGAACCACTTTCCCTAGTGAAGGAGTTGGTCTGCTTTGATAACTCGATATAGTTCTATCCTCTGCTGTCAGGTATTATTGATCTGTGTGTCCATGATTTGATTAGTTGTGGATTGTTGCATGTAGTCTGGATTTAACTCTATGGGTGTGAGTAGTTTTGCAATGTTTGATGAGTCCAACAATGGTGGGAAGTATTGTCAAAGGGAGTCCACATTGAAAACTAGGTGCAGGCCAAGTAATGAGGAATTTCTAAAATTAAATGCATTGTCTCCCATAGCCTTGGTAATGGTTTAAGGACCATATCGGAGTGGTCTGAGTTTCTGATAGGCTCTGGTAAGGTGTTCCTTCTGCAAATGCAACCAGACTTTGTCGCCAACCTGAAACTTGTGTGGCACTCGATGTTGAGCATGTCGCTACCTGTAATTGGCATTTTATTTCTCCAGAATGTCATGGACTTGCTGGAAGATGTGTTGGATGTGCTCAATGATGTTGTTTTCCTTATCGGGTTCGCATTGGACATGAGCTGAATCTACATGAGAAGCTGCAAATGGTATGGCCACATCAATGGGACATAGTGGCTAGAATCCTAAGTCCACCTGAAAAGGTTTGCAACCAGTCGAGCTGTGGAGAGATTGATTATAATTGTGTTGGAAATAGGGGAGGCTCTCATCCCATGTGTGTGTATTCTTTGAGTTATACATATGCAGAACGTGTATGATCATCTTGTTGATGACCTTTGTCTGGCCAATAGTTTGGGGATGGAAAGTTGTGGACTTAGTGAGCTTGGTGTCTAGCATCGACTAGAGACTAGACCAAAATGTACTAAGGAACCTGTTGTCTCGATCTGAGATGATAGATTATGGGATCCCAAAGTGTACCCACACTTGTTCAAATAAGATTTTAGCAGTGGCTTCTACTATGATATTCTTCTTACAGGCCACCATAATGGCCATGTTCGAGAATCTGTCAATGACCACAAAAACATAGTCATTGTCATGCTTAGTAGAAGGAAGGTCTGACATGTAATCCATGGAGATGGATTCCCAAGGTCCATTAGGGGTGGGAAACGAAGTATAGAGGCCTTGCTTCTTGATGGTCAGTTTGGCAATGGCACAGGCAGTGCAGGATCTGATGTGCTTGCTGACATCTTGTTGAAGATTCTGTGAATAGAAATACTTTTGCAATATTGCCACCATTTTCTCGACCCTGAAATGCACAATGACCCAAATGTAGTGTGCTTCCAAAATCATCTTGGCACGCTCGCTTGAAGGAAGACAAAGGTGTCCTAGGTTGCATAATAGGTCATCTTGGAGGTGAAAATATGGAACTTGCTGACCCTCCAAGAGCATCTGGTATGTGTGGCCAAATTCTGGGTTGCTTTTGTAGAGAAGTGGCCATGCAGATGTCTCGTGCCCACAATAGTTGAGCACAGTGGTTATCGCCATGATCGGTGGTCGGTTGAGGTAGTATGCAACATTATCGGTGCTTCCCTTCTTGTACTTGAAATTCAAATGGAACTGTTGCAGGAATGTGGACCACTTTTGATGGCGATCATTCTATAACTTCCCTTGTGTCTGTATAAACTGTAGGGGTTGGTGGTATGTGTGGATGATTGTTTCCTTCCCAAAAATGTAATGCTTCCATTGTCAGCAGGCCTGCACAATGGAATATATCTCTTTGTCATAAGTGGGATATTTCTGGACTATGTTTGAAAGTGTCTCACTGTGATATGCCACTGGATGCCCCTGTTAAGTAAGGAATGCCCCAATAGAATAGTCTAATGTGTTCTTCTCGAACTCCAATGGTTGTTGCAACTCTGGTAATGTGAGCACTGGTGCAGAGAAGAGATGATGTTTCAACTCTACGAATTCCTTATGTTGAGATTCAGACCAAAAGAATTTTAATTTCGTGCCTCCCTTGGTGACTTGACTCATATGAGAGAATCCCAACACAAACCTGTAGTAGAAATTGGCAAGCCCCAGATATGCGGAGATCTATCAGAGTGGTTGGAGTTGGTTAATCTCGAATGACTTGGATCTTGGCTGGATCTCCACACACCCCTCGTTCATCAATAATGCATCCCAGATACTGAACCTGGGTCATTGTTGGCTTAGGGGATCCTGACCCAGGTTCAGAGTTAGTTGTGCCAAATAAATCCCTACACTACTGGCCCTTTCGGCATCAATCCGTGGTGCACAGACTGAAGTCTCACCCGAAGTAGTATGAAGGGATGCTGGAACCAAGTTTCCACACCCATAGATCAATTTGATGTCCCTTTTTTGTCCTATATCTTCCTTTGTGCAGACCTCTAAGTCCTTATGGCCTATCTTTGTAACTTCCCTTAATTGGCCTCTAGACCTCTGCAAAGGTATACAATTGGCTTTTGCAGACCCTGAATAGGCAAATTATCTACTTACGTACACCATAGATTCTCCTTAGATGATTATTTACTCAGTTCTACCTAAGTGTTCAATAAATTTAACCGAAAGCATTATGATCTTTGTGTAATAACTTAAAATTAATTTCATTTAGATAATAAGATGGATCAAGTAAATTTGTGCATCAATACATCATTATTTCATAAATACATTATTCATCACAACATATATCACATTCCTACATGATAAAAATAAAGAGATAAAACACAGTAGTTTCTGCAACAATATTCTTTATTGATCTTTAGTAAAGGCTTACAGACTCAAAATTTCCCTGCGCACTCAGCTGTAGGGGTCCGTGCACTCAGTTGCAGACACAACTCTAGGCCTCTATGCACTCAACTACCGAGCCTTTTCCTCCTCTAAGACTCCAATCTCAATCTTCCTTCTATCGACCCATTACATTAATCATTATAGATTATGCCTTAGACTTTCTAAGATACTCCTATTTACATAATCCATGGTTTGTGGAACATGGGTAAATCTCAAAAACCGACTCATATTTACATGAACAAAGGTAAAAACCCTTTTTGACTCCTAACTAACTCTGTGTCCACAATTTTCGGAGACTTTACATCTTTTTAGATCAAAATTTGGGCTTTTGCCCCAAAATTGACCCAGGGGACCCCATCCCAACAGGCCCCCAACACAAACGTCACGACTAGCCCTCAAGTCACTCAGTTGGCATGGTGATTGTTGGGCTACCAAATTAGCATACATTTTCACTCCATTTTCACATTTATCCTCATTTTTTCACCTCATTTCATCACATTATCATTACATAACCCTATATTTCCATTACCATATGGTTTTATATTTTCATTTTCCAAAGTTATTAATTTCAAGTATTTAAAGTGAATTTATAATTAAAATTAAGAAACGTAACATGTATTTGCTTATACCTAAAGGTGGAATGAGTTTGGTGACATGTGTAGGTGATTTGGAAGGTTCCAAGATACTCTTATGTGGCCTCCAAGACTCAAATTCAAATTCTCTTGAAGATTTGAAGGATATTTGGGATAGGGGTCAAGCATATCTCATGGAGAAAAATCATGGATAAAGGAATATGTGTCTCACATTGGTTGTAACCATATGAGGGATTAATGGATCCCCATTAATGAGTTAGTTGCTTAAATTTTTGTATAAATAGGAGCAACTCCTCCATTCCAAAAGGAGGACTCTTGGAGCATGTATCCAACTTATGATGGAATAGAATAAAGCTTCATTTTACATAAATTTCCATTCTATAGTTTTAGATATAAATTGTCTTAGAGTAGTATATGGAATAGCTTGTCACTTTGTTCTTAAGAGAATTGAGCTCACTCTGGAAAGATCAAAGAAACATTTTATTTCATAATAGATCTTATTTCATTTAGTTGCCTAGATGTTTGAGGATTTGTTTGTGATTTACGAATGGGTTTTAAATTAAAATCTCATCAGCATATGAGGAGACAACCAAGGGTCTAAGTTAAGCTCTCCCTATATTTGATTTGCATGATAATTAAAATTCATTCCTTTGCTTTTAAGTTTCAAGTTATTTCATTTCTTATGCTTATGAATGAATATTAGTTTAATTTGGATCAGTACATGAGGGGACAATCAAGGGACTAAGTTAGTCTCTCTCTCTCTCTATTTGAATCTGAACAACAATTAAAATTCATTCTCTTGTCTTTATTTCAAGCTTATAGTTTTATGTAATCAATAATTTCTTTTCAATCTATAATAATGTAGGGAAGGACAACTAGGACCTCCTCAATTAGGAGTCTCTTCCCTTGCATATTATATTGAATCAGAAATCATTTAGTTAGACATAGAGTTAGTTGCCTACTCCTACATATATTTTGCTGGCATCATCACAAGCTTACGAGTATCTCTTGGTTATAATTTAATGAAAGCAATTTAAGTAAAAAAATTGCCCAACATTTTGGCGCCGCTGCCGGGGATGGTGCTAAGGGATTAGGCATTAGGAATATAATTTAGTACTAGTATTTTTTTGGAAAGCTAACTCATGTTGAAAGGATGACTTGGTGACAACAAGATCTTAGTAACATGAGGAAGTATACATAGGGGTTAGCTTTGAATCTCATTTTTAGCTACATATATAAATCATGATAAATAGGATGCATATATTTCAATCAATATTTTTACGATAAGGGTGTTGAACTAATCCATCCATTTATGGACAGGAGATCTAGAATGATGTTCAAGCATTTAGAGGAGAGTCAAGAGAATGAAGATTACATTGAAGATTGGTTTCAAAAGGTGACTAGGCCACAACATTCTTTCATTATTCAACGAATCATAACATTTAATCCAAATGTGTAATTGATCTCTCATATCCTTGTAAACATTCAAGTATATCTTTCACATTTGGATGTGAGCATACTAGATATTTTGATCCGTAAATGGCTTCATTGGAAATACCCTTACACTTAAAAAAATCTAGTTCTTTGTGTGTCAGGGAGATGGAGAGTTGTTTGTGGGTCAGGGGAAGTATACCTATGAAAAAATTCAAAGATTCCATATGTAGTACTGCAAGATGAAGACCCCCAACTATCTGTATATTATATTGATTGAGAACATGTAACAATACATAGTACAATACTCCTCGCAAGTACTCAATACTATCTCCACCTGTTACACACAAACTAGCTCAGATCTGAATCAATCACAGGCTCAAAACTCCTCCGCTGCTTGCTTGCCTCCATTGCGCAATCATGCATGAGAATACTGATGAATGAATTATCCAAATTCGTATTTCCCTTGGATATACCATGAAATCCTCATTGGCAATACTCAACCCATTGATTGTGCAAATCACATGCACAATTATAGTCACAACTGACAACTATCTTGCCCTTTCACTCACCTCTAACACTTGTCTCCACTGAAATGTCCGTGCACTAAGTTAACTGATGTATTCTTTAGTTACTTTATGAGTTAATAATTAGTGAAATAATTAATAACTAATTCACACTACTCATCACTTAGTCTATTGATCAATTAGACTAAATACAACTAGTTCAACTAAGTCAAATTGAACACAACTCCATCAACTCCTCAATCAACTCCACAGAACTCAGCCACTTGAGTCCTAACTAAAGTCCTCCCTACAATAGCTCAAATAACCCATAAGAAACACATATTTCCTTCTGACAGCTGCATGTGCCACATCCATTGCTCAAACTGAAGTTCTCCAAGAGGATAAGATAATGTTTATAGTCCAAATATTATTAAGAGCTAATAATATTCGACTG
>APFE031757239.1:125052-141983 GCA_000404065.3 Pinus taeda | reverse complement strand
TGTGTAGATTACCGAGAACTTAACAAAGCCACCAAGAAGGACCATTTCCCTTTTCCTTTCATAGATCAAGTGTTGGACGGACTGGCAGGGAAGAAGTTCTTCTCTTTCCTAGATGGGTTCAACGGGTATAATCAGATCCAAATTAGCCCGGAGGACCAAGATAAGACCACCTTCACTTGTCCATGGGGTACCTTCGCCTACCGGGTCCTTCCCTTTGGGCTATGAAATGCTCTTGCCACTTTCCAGAGAGCAGTATTGAGCATATTTGCTGAACTGGTTCACGATTCAGTGGAAATCTATATGGATGACTTTACTCCTTACGGGTCCAACTTCTAAGAAGCATTGACTAACCTGGGAAAAGTTTTAACCAGTGTATTGAGATGAACCTATCCCTCAGTCCCAAAAAATGTGAATTCCTGATGACTGAAGGGACTGTGCTGGGTCATACCATTTCTCAGCAAGGATTATAGGTGGATCCTAACAAACTTGCTATCATCCAAAAGGTTCCACCTCCTCTAAAGGTATGAGATGTTCGGAGTTTTCTAGGCATAGCCGGATATTATAGAAGATTCATTAAGGATTTCAGTAAGCTAGCCTCTCCATTGTTTGGCCTCTTAGAGAAATATGTTGAGTTTAAATGGATCGACAACTATCAAAGGGCTCTGGATGAGTTGAAAGATAAGCTGGTGTCTGCCCCAATCTTGAGAGGTCCAAACTGGGCCCTACCTTTCCACATCCACACTGATGCCTCGAACAAAGCCATAGGGGCAGCCTTAGGACAAGTTGAGGAGAAAGTACTGTATGCCATATACTTTGTCAGCAAAAACTTGTCCAAGGCAGAGATGAACTATACTGTAACCGAAAAAGAATTCTTGGCTGTAGTCCATTCCCTAAACAAGTTCAGACACTACATCACTGGTTATCAAACGTTCTCACACACTGATCATGATGTGATTATATATTTAATGAATAAGCCTAATGTAAATGCTCGTATCATTAGATGGTTACTTTTGTTGCAGAAATTTGATTTGACTATTGTCGACAAGCCAGGTAAGGAAAATGTTGTTGCCAACTTCCTATCTAGATTGGATTTTCCTGCAGATGAAGAAGGGACAGTGGATGACCAGATGCCAGATGAACACCTGTTTGCTATCTCAGTACTCTCTCCATGGTTTGTTGATATAGCAAATTAGTTGGTCTCAGCACAGTTCCCTCCGCATGTATCCTTAAAGGAGAAGAGAAAAATTGTGAGGAAGAGTGCCCCATTCACTTGGATCAGGGGTAACCTGTTTAAACTTGGCCTAGATCAGATCTTGAGGCATTGTGTTAGGGAGGAGGAAGTCTTTAACATCCTCCTAACCTGTTACGATGGGCCCTGTGGAGGCCACTTTGTAGCAAAAAGGACTGCCTTCAAAATTCTATAGGCAGGCTACTATTAGCCTACTCTTCATCAAGATGTCAGAAGATACATTAGCCAGTGTGACCGATGTCAGAGGATGGGGAAATTGACTCCAAGGGATGAAATGCCCCTCCAACCTCAAGTGACCTTCAAGCTATTTGAGAAGTGGGGCATGGATTTTGTAGGTCCTATCAACCCTCCTTCAAAGCAACGGTCTTACCTCATTGTGTGCACTGACTACCTGACAAAGTGGGCAGAAACAAAGGCAATCAAGGCGGCGACAGAAGAAAAAGTGGGTGAGTTTTTAAGGGAAAATATCTTCTACAAGTTTGACTACCCAATAGAGTTAGTCACCGATCAAGGAAGCCATTTCACCTCTAACTTGATTGAAGACCTACTCACTCATCACAAGATCAAGCACAGAACTTCCACCCTATATCACCCATAAGAAATGGGGCAGGTGGAAGTCACTAATAGAGCGTTGGAAGAGATTTTTACTAAGGTGGTGAGCAGCAACAGAAAGGATTGGGCAGCTCGCCTGGTTGAGGCCACTTGGGCCTACAACACCACTTGGAAAACTACAACAATTTTCACACCTTATGAGATGGTCTATGGGAAGAAATCTTTGTTGTCCATAGAGTTCAAGTACAACACATTGAGGATGGCAGCTCAGCTGGACCTAGATCTCAGCCACGCACAACGGGAAAGATTACTGCAGCTGAATGGATTAGATGAACAGAGAATGCAGGCCATCCTCCACTCAGAAGTAGTTCAACTCCAGAGGAATATATGGCATGACCGACACCTTCATGCGAAGCAATTCCAGCCAGGAGATTGGGCGCTACTGTATGACTCAAGATACAAGGATTTCAAAGGGAGGCTGAGGACAATATGGTTAGGACCATACAAAGTGGAAAGATGCAATGAAAATGATTTAGTCCTTATCAGGGCCATTGATGAAGAAGCCATCCCCATGCTTTTCAATGGGCATCGATTAAAAATATACAGGAAATCCCTTTCGAGGCAGGAATTCATTGAAACTTTGGATAAATCAGTGTCGGTAGTGGAGCACGGCCCTACCTCTATTCCACCCACACCTTGATCATCAAAAAAAAAAAAATTGAATAAAAAGATCCTTGGGTGAAAACTTCTTCGAGGCACCCAGGGTAGACAGTGAGGGTAAAAACCTGATGGAGGCACCCCAGCTGTCTCTCTCTCTCTCTCAAAAAAAAAAAAAAATAGACCTAATCTCTCTGAAATAATTGCAAGTTGCAGGGAATACATTGCAGGTAAGGAGGGTCACGCAAAACAAGGATAGGGGTCCGTACCAGGCTACAAGACATCCCTACAGACATTCCCTCCATGACCACTCACCTTTCCTAGGATTTGATCACATTTAGGTCGAAATTCCACCTTCTATAGGAAGTTCTGGGCTTTCTACAGGAAGTTATGGGCTTTCTACAAGAAACATCCTGTAGAACCTTCAGACGATCCAAAATCGATTTTGGAGGGGAATCTAAAGGTTGGAATCTGTTTGTTAGGCCTGTAGCCACCCATGTTTCCACCCATCACCATATGGCACCCTGTTCCATCTCTTTACACCTCCATCACCCACCTGGTTATGTGTTCCTGCACAGTCATACAAGAAACCCTGTTTTCCTCAGATTGATAGCAAGAATTTTTAGGGACAAGTCAAATAGCAAAGTCGCGCTCACTCTACCTATCCAATCTCCATCTAGACTCTTCATCAATGAATCCCTCATCAGCAATATAGCCCTGCTCGTTTAGCCTGTATCATAGGAGGAGAAGCAGCTATAGGACATCCTACAGGAATCCTATAGTGGCTGATCCCTCTGGAAGACATACTCTAGAGGTAGGGACAACCAAAACCAACAAAGGGAACATGCAAAAGGCTCCTCTTGGACATGAAAACATCCTCGACAGTTGAAACCAAACAGAACCTATGCATGCAGCGTTGACAACCGAAGGATCGGGTTCTAAAACCGTGCATGCAGCATCAACAAATGAAAGAATGGGCTCTAACACCTGCGCATAAGGTAGCAACAAGCGACACAGTGGTTCCAAGACCTGAAGTCTACATAACGCGTCCATGGCCACGCAGGTAAGTGTCTAAACTCATTCGTCAATTGCATAAACTATATTTCGAAAACTGCAAGTCTGTGAAAATGGTTCGTATTAAATGGGATGAATGGCCAATCAACTGGCCACCGTCAGCTAGTCACATAGCTTCGTGGGATCCGAACAAGCTCAATTACATTCAAAATTGCCAACGAGACATGCAACCGACACGTTTGGAGTGTCCAGTCGGGGAAAATCGTTGGGAGTAACAATGGTGGCGGCTGTTAATGGTAGAGGAGAGGTGATGGCAGTCAGGGACACGTAGAGAAATGATGGTTGTGACGTTGGAACAACGGTTCGGTTCGGCCACCTCATCCCCTTGCCATGAATTGTGTCGCAGTTCAAAAATGCTCGGCTAAAGACTCTCACCACTCGCTATTCATTTTCACTTGCAATGTCCTCGGCTGGAGTACGCGTCCTCTGCTTCCAAAATCTATTAACCTGTCGTCCTCCACCGAGGATTTCGGCTTGTTTCAAAAATCTACCACGTACCAGGCTCATTCAAAGGCGCAGTGACATCCTATAGAAGCCAGCACGAGTTCTACAGGAAGAAGCTCTACAGGAAGTACGACACAGTTTTTCGAAGTAAGGAAGCCTGGACTTTTCTTCATCGAATTTGGAGTTCCGAGAGAGGTAGGCTCAAAAACACTCTTCCATGCATGGTTTGTTTTAAAAAGGTGGTGGATTGAACTATCTTGAATTGGAGAGTCAGAGACAAGTCTGCCTGTGAGTTGGAAATAGCAGTTTGTCTGTGTGTTGCACAGAATTTCTCAGTCAGTTCTGCGTCAAATTCTCGTCCACGATTCTTGTTAAAAAAATTTCTCCTGTAGGAAAGATACACAACTGTGATGGCTAGCCTGTGTATGAAGAATTTGAATTTACATGGTTGTATGTATTCTGGGGATGAAAATTGAGCTCTGTACTCTGTCTTTGGAAACCCAATTTTTCATTTCATAAATGGACAACCGAGTTTTGGGTAGCAACAACCTTATAACCAAGGAATTGGCGCTAATTAAAATTTGAACACCCGAGAGACCTCCTTTGTTTGAAGTTCAAGGGAGGAAACCATAAATAGCATCCCCTTTTCTGATCAGAGCATCAAAACAAAACACTCTCACCATGCCAGGGGGGTTTATCAGGAAAGAACCCTTGGATCGCAGTAAGTTGCGTGAGCATCCTGAGGTAGTGAACCTCTTCACCCGTGCAAATTGGATGTCCTTTTGTGACAAAATTCAGGGTCAAGACGATGAGATAACGGAGGAATTTTTAGTGTCCCTACAACCTAAATCGAAGACACAGGCCATAGTGAATTTCAGAGGGTTGACCCTAGAGCTTACCCCTGAGCTCATTAGTCGAGTTACTGGTCTTCCGTTAGGGATACCTTGGAGCAAAGAGGAGAGGTCATTGGGCCAAGCAGCCAAGAAAGCATTCTTTCTGTCCGAGGAACATCCTGCAGAAGACAAGAACGGGGTCCGAAGAGCCAGCTTATATCCTCTTTGGAGCGAAGTCAGTTTCCAAATCATGAAATACATTACCTGTGAAGGGAGGTTCAACATTGTCTACGACTATCATTTCAGGTTGTTGAGTGAACTAAGACATGGAATGGATTTACCTCCAGAAAGGAAGTTGAGCATCCCCTATTTTCTTCTACAATCATTAATTGAATGTGGCACAAAATTGAAGGAAGGGACACCGGATCAGTTATCCCATCATGGGCTCATCAAAATTTTAGTGAAAGATTCCCTCCACACCTACACTGTCCCCCTCTCTTGGGAGATTTTCCGAAACATGTCCAGAGATGAAGATATTCGAATTCTGGCCGAGGAACTCACCTCATCCAGTAGTGAAGAAGGGGAACACACTAAAGCAGGAGAGAAAGCCAGTGGTAAAGAACCACAGGGCAAACAAACACAAGAAAGACAGAAAAAGGAACGAGGAAAGGGCCAAATTGCTGAGCCCAAAACAGTGGGAGGAACAATGGCGCAAACACCCAGGGAAAAACGATTGCAGAGTAGAGAAGAGAGGACTGAAAAAGTCCAAATAAAGGAGGGCATAGCCAAGGCAACCACACAGAAATTAAAGGGAAAGACACATCCAGCCAAGCAGACCGAAACAGTTGGCACATGACTTTCTATAGGAACCATGAAAATAGAACAACAAGAGGAGAAATCACCTGAGATTTTGGCCAGGGAGGCTGTGTTGGCTGCCTTAAGCACATCTCCAAAAAAAAAAGGGGAAGTGAAAAAGGGAGCCTTCCATGTACTTTAAGGCAAGAAGGAGCACGCGGATCAAAGCTAGCAGACCCCAGCCACAGCCAAAGGAGCCAATTACAATTGAGGACACCACAGCTAAACAAAAGGAAAAGTCTCCTTCAAAGGCATCCATCACCTATGAACGAGGAAGCCCGAAAATGTCCACCTGGAGAGAAAGGATTAAAATGATGGACACAAAGACATCTCTACAGGAAGTTGAGACAGTTCTATAGGAAACACTGGCTAAGCTAAAGGAGACCGAGGAATTGGAAGAAAAGGCAGCTAAATCATCACAGGAGGAAGAAAAGGCTGAGAACATTTTGGAACCAAGCCCCCAGCCTAGCCTGGGCTCCTACTATAACCTGTTAGACGTCGGAAAGATAATTCCCCAGAAATTCGCGGTGCCACTTTTCTTTGCACTAGAAGAAGAGAGAGTGAGGACCCGCACTTGGATAAATATCGCCAAGTCTAAGGGTCTGGCAAACATAGGTCCCCTAGAAGAACAACTCAAGGAGGCAAGAAAGTAATTGGCTATGGTAAGGCATGTGGAAAGCAACCAGCGGGCCAAGCTACAAGAAGAAAACGAGCTGCTAAAATAGCAACTACACTATAGGGACACTATAAGGAAGACATGCCCCACATCTGGGGAGAACAACGGCAACAGGAAAAGCTCATAGTAGACAAAGAAACCCCTGATGAACAGCAGAGAAGAGATGGGTTGCAGGCTAAAATTGAGGCACTAACTAGACAGCTACAGGAGAAGGAATTGCAAGTAGCACAAGAGATACAGTCTCTAAGGCAACAGGTACAAGAGAAGGAGGCCCAACTGGCCTGCATGGCCAGTAGGGTAGTAGAGGCCATGCAATGTAGGAAACCTGCCAAATCATATGCCTTATACTTTAAGGATCAATGGTTGCAGTTCCAGATTAACACCTTGGCCCAAAGGGGCACCACTCCATTTCAAAACTACCATCAATTCATGGCTTTATGTGACAGTAGCTCATCAGAAGACAAGGCCAAATTATCAGAGTTCTACTTACACAACATGGCCCTTCCCAACATGAATTTCTGGGACCCCAACAATGTGGTAGGAGATGTGCAACTTATGGCCATGGCCTCTTGGCTAAATCATGAAGAAAAGAGAGCAGCAGAGGTTCGAAATATTATGGACAGGGAACTAAGGGAACCACTAATTATTAGAGAAGAGCTGGAGGATCCCTCAGCATTAATATACTCCCACCAGCACTTGGCCAATAACTCTCAGGCCCTACCAGATTACATTGAACGACAAGCTCAAGCCATAGCCCATTTTGAGGACATGAAAAGACTGTTGGGGGATAACTGCGTTCATGCTTGCACACTGAGGTGGAACACACTGTCCCACAGCCTAAAAATAAGAGAGTACCACTCCCCAACAAGGATGAGGGAGGCCTTGGCGAGAGTACCCCTCTATAAACAGTCAATGCAACATCTGCAGGCCAAGTGGATTGGCCTAAAGTTCAGTCCTCCCTTGCTTTTAGGGCTGCTAGAAGGAGTCAAAGAAGAGGAGGAACACAGGTAGTGGGAAGAAGTGGAAAGAAAAGCAGGATGTCATGATCGTGAAGAAGATATCACTTCGGAGGCCTGGGATGTGAGAGGCGCGGTCAAGCAAATCAAGGATGATGAGCTGGATTAGTTGCTCAGAGGATGAGCAACCCATTTAGTAGGGGGTTGATGATGAGCCCCGGAATTGGGTAACTTATTGGGCTCATTTTGCCTAACTGTTCTTCATCAATCCACCATTTTTCATAGTTTATGCATGTTTTTTGAGTATATTTATGTTAGTTGAGCGAATGAGAATAGTCACTTGACCAAGAAGGCTAACACGTGGTTATTACAGATTTTTGGACAAATTTTGGGCCAAAGCCAAGCAATTATGAGCTAGATGACAGCCAAGCATGAAGGAACAAGGGTGAGGATTCATAGGAAGGGTGTCTCCTGCATTAAATGGCCACTTCCTCGAATTCTCCACCCTCATCTCAGAGTTCAGCAGGCCACCAAAAAGGATTCCCAAGGGCAGCTGAGTAGTTTTGTGTAAAGTGACTGATCACTAGCAGTTTGAGCAGCCGAGCCCCTTGAGTTAAGGAGGGCTGTTGGAGACCCTCATAGTGCATAAATAGGAAGGCTTCCAACCTTCATAGGTTACTTTTTGAACAATTATATCTTGCACTATAGTGTTGTTAGTTTCTCAGCTCATTTTGTAGCTTCTACTGTACAACTTTCTTTGTGACATGGTTATTTTTGAGTAATGGAAAGCAGTTTCATTTGGCACCAGTTCTGAGCTTTTTCTTAGGAGCATGTAGCTCTTGGGGTTGGGCCCAACCCAAGTGCCAAGGCTT
The DNA here is from genome assembly GCA_000404065.3 of Pinus taeda. Classification (NCBI taxonomy): domain Eukaryota; kingdom Viridiplantae; phylum Streptophyta; class Pinopsida; order Pinales; family Pinaceae; genus Pinus; species Pinus taeda. The sequence goes on along the minus strand of APFE031757239.1, from coordinate 133,815 downwards.
CCTTTGTGTACTGTTATTTGTTTCTAGTGTTTTTGCAAAATAATTTTTGTTAAGTAGATTAAAATCTTGCTTGGTTACCTAGATCGTTGTTGATGATTAAAAAGGCTTTTCATGCTTAGATTGATTTGATAGGTTAATAACAAAGAAGATCTTCAGAAAAAGGCTATCAAGCACCTCTGATCTCACCTCTCCCTCAGTGGAACCATGAGGTGGGACCAAGGTGTCCTTGCTGCCACTAAAAACACTGTCTTTGCTTCATCATGCAATTATTAGTGTTAGATTCTCATTTGCAGAAGTTGATACCAGTTGTGGTTACATGCTTAGGTTCACGATTGCTTAGTTTTCATAGCTATTTCACATGATTTCATTGCAAATAAATTTCTGTTCGTTTTCTTTTAGGTCAGATTAGATTAAAGTAGCTAAGTCCTTGATTTTCCGAGTCTTTGTTTGGTTAGTTTGAGAAATAACTTGCAGAGCACTTGTAATACCTCTCTATATACTCGTACTCCATCAATCCCACCTGCTCCATCCTCTAACTCGGATTCTTGCCTTACATTTGCCACATTCTCTTGCTTCGCCCTAATTTCCATATTTTTGTGCAACATTGCTCTACCCCTCCTTGAACAAATCCAACCACCCTCACCACTCCCTAGCTCCATCCACCAAGCCCTGGACCTCCTCACACCCTCATCTCACCTCCATACCCACTTCTTCACATTTCTTCCTCCATCAACCGTCAAAAATTCCCTTTCGGAATATCCTGTAGAAATTACAGAACATCCTGTAGAACCCCCACAGACTTCCTGTAGAAGCTCACGAAAGCAGTTTCTTGACATCCGGACACTGTGAAACTCTCTGGAAGGGTGATAGGGACCCCTTAGGCCCTCTTCTCACCTTTCCAACCTCCTGGAAGCGCCTCACCAGTCCATTCCTCACCTCGCCTCTGCATAGTCAAAAACAGCTAAAGCACATGCATGATAATTCTGACAACTTACTCAAAAATACAAAGAGATGTTTTTTTTAGATGTTACTATAGAAGTAGCTTAGGCACATGAATTTTACCTTCCTATAATTCAATGGCATCTCTCTCAGTAGCTTTCATCCTCTTTCTTGCATCAGTAGGGCTAGCTGGTAAAATTAGGGTTTGCACTTCCTTTCAACTTTCCAGTTTCTTTCTGCAAGTAGATTAGCCTCCTTTGAGTTAGCTTCCATACATCAGTTAAAAATCTTCTTCTCAGAGCTCATAGAAGTTGGCTTAAGCTCCTAGCAGACTTGTGCCAGCTGACCAAGTGACAACCATAGCAAGAGCTAGTACTTTTGCATACAGCACCGTCGCTTCCAAGTTTGTTACTAACTACCGGTTGATAAAAGTAAAGAAGGGAGTCCTGGGAGTTGCAACATTATTGTTGCAATACTGGAGCCCACCAATATGTACCAAAATATAAAAAATATATATATTATATGGAAAACACTCCGGGATTCACTCCCAAACTGGGAGCTTTTGAAAATGTTGCTCTTGCTCCCGCTCCCTGCTTTCGCTCCTGCTCCCAAGTAACACTGAACTCAACCGAATCTAAGGAAACATGAGAACCAACCAAAGCAAAACAATGAAACTAAACCCACAATCCCCATGGATATCCTGGAAATGGCAAGGCTAGGCAATTCACTGTCGATCTAGGCAATCCTCCATGCCAATGACAGATAACAACCAAGAAACTACATGCATATTCCATGCATGCCCAAAACTAGTGAAGAAATCATACATGAAACTTGGTACCTGGAAACAAATATGATGTAGCTGCTGATGTCAATGCCTTATTGCAGTTTCTTGCTCTTCCTTTGCCTTCTTGCTCCAAGAATCCAAGTATGCCACACCCACCAAGAGTGCTCCAAGAAAACTATGAGTCTCCAAGAGTATGAGAGAGAGAGAGAATAATGAGAGAGCTCCAAAACTGAAATGAAAAAAGGTTCACACTGAAAGGAAGAAGCTTGCCAACTGATCCTCATAGGCCATTTTATTAGTGAGGCCTCTAATTTCTTCATTTTCCATTATTTTCCTTCATTTTCCTCCTCACATGCAACCTGTGACCTTTCACCTCCTTTTTCTCCTATTTTCCATTATTTTCATAAATAAATGTGCCAAAATACCTTTTTGCCTCTTTAATGGCTTAGCCATTGGTTTTTCCAATTTCCTTAATGATAATCAACCAAATGAAGACCCACTAGGATGTCCTGCCCACCATTCATCTTGGAATACGTGTCCCATCATCCGTGGTATTTATATATTTTTACATGGAATTTTCACTAGGGTTGTTACACTTTTCTTAATTATGATTGTCATTCCATGGGAGGACAGGTACATATTGAAGGCTACCAAGGTTTTTGGAAGCATATGAAAGGACAAAGAAAATTGATGAGGGAGAGGTTTTCTATGATGAGAGATATGGTAATGGACAAGATCTAGAGTCAGAGGGACAAAAATTCCTTCAATTTATGTGAAGAAAAAATATGATTGGATGGAACGAAGTATAAAGAAATGGGTTACCTTAGTAATGGGAAATAAGCCTATGAAAGGGCATCTTTCCAGGTATACTTTTGTAGAGATGATGTTTCTCAATGAAACAAGTGAACTATCTCAAGATGTTGAGGTACATGAAGAAGTCCTACACTTGTAAGAGAAAATAAATCTTTGTACATGCTCCTCAGAGTTTATGCACTCAGATTAGTGATTGATCCTACATGATTTTTTGACAAAAGAAAAAAAGATGATATGTAAGAGGGAGTTGTATTGAACAAAATATTTTCTCTAGAGAAAGAGGTCTCTCCAATAACCCTTGATCAAATTTACAAGGAGATGAACCTCCAAATTCAAGATGATAGAGCTTGACAAGAAAGATGATAACATCAATGAAAAAAGGAGAAAATCAATATTTCTATTACAAGATCTATTTAAATAAGAATATCTATGTAGGATGATGAATAAAGTACGCAAAGTAGATAACTTATGTTTGAGTCAAATAATATAGCTCAACATGTGTTGAAGAACCAACATGGCACAGTTAGTCATGGCATAGTCACTTATGATTTGAGAAATTTCTCAAACAAACAAATATAGCTGCAAAAATTCAAACTGTTCAAGGAGTGTTGAAAATATAGAGATTTTGTATATAACTTTTGATTGGTCTCTAATCACTAGTGAGTAGGAAGCATACATATGTTGCACTCAAAGGCTGAGCATGGTGTTGTGTGAAAGGAAAGTAGTATGATTACAACTGGAAATATTGGTTAATTATATGCAGGTGACACCAGGATGACATGTCAGGGAATCTTGAGACCGAGTATCACTACATCCATGACATGGTGCAGAGGAGAGCGATAAGGCTCGAGTATATCTCCACAGATGAGTAGACAATTGATATTTTAACAAAGTCATTACATAAACAAAAGTTTGTGTACTTCAGGGATATGATGGGGCTTGTGGAGATTACCCCTCTTATTCAGAGGGAGTGTTGATTTGACATCAACATGGATGGACATTCTCCTAGTAGGGAGAATGGGTCCAGAAGGCCTAGAGTAATGAACAGGTAGATTTGAGTGAGTGCCTCTCGGAGAGATCTGATCACACACCAAGAAAGGGCATAATGAGGTATGTGGACCCTATCACACAATAGGAAGGGTGTAGTGAGGTCCTTTAGCACTTGGACTTGATCACCAACCAAGGAAGGGTTGAGTGAGGTCATGGACCTGATCACACACCAGAAGGATGTAGTGAGGTCCTTCCTCATTTGTACTTGATCACCAAAAAGGAAGGGTTGAGTGAGGTCTTAGAGCCGATCACACACCGAAAGGGTGTAATGAGGTCCTTCAACATCTAGACATGATCACCAACCAAGGAATATTTGAGTGAGCTCTTGGACCCAATCACACACTAGAAGGGTGTAGTGAGGTCCTTTAGCATCTAGAACCAATCACCATCCAAGGAAGGGTTAAGTGAGATCTTAGACCTAATCACACACCAGAAGGGTGTTGTGAGGTCCTTTCAGCATCTAGAATCTATCAACAATTAGAAGGGGTTGAGTGAGGTCTTGGCCCAAAGCACTCACTAGGAAGGGTGAGTGAGTGCTAACTTGTTGAGATCTCAACATTTTGGCCTAGGGAGATGTCATGGGGACCAATCACTCTGGACAAGTGAGTCCTAATATGTTGATGACATTTCCATGGTTTTGGTATCGCCATGGATATGGCCACTAGAAGATGTTGATGGTGATGGTCAATGTCAAAGATGCCTACTAGTTGATGATGAAAATGTGTTAGAGATTTCAACTAGTGGCTAATAACAAGATCATGTTGATAATTTTAGAGATGCTAACAAGGTTGATGATAATTTATTATATCCTTTTCATAGATAAATTACGTTAACATGAAAAAATCTAGATTATCACTATGAATACCTCCCTAGTTAAGAGGGAGTGTTTATTTTTGTATCTATGGTCGGTCTTCATAATGTATTTGTAAAGCGTATATTAAATTCTAAGAGTCAAAAGAAAAATGTTTCATGATAGGTCCTATTTGGACTTTCAAAATGAACAAATTTAAATTTTTTAAATTAAAAGTTTTTGCTCCAAATTGTTCTATCAACCTCCTTGTAGTCAATTCATCCTCATAGTGAATTTAAGCTAGCTCCAAAAAAAGAGACACATATTTGCCTCCATGAAAAGACTATAAATAGATGACATTTCATCTTCCTTTGTGGACAAGACAAGCTTGTATGGTCTGAGGAAAATTCTTGGAGGTGTTGGGTGTGGAGCCTGATTATCTTCTATATTCAAAAGTGCCACCACATTGGACCCCAGTTCAAAATGGGGGTGGCAACACCGCCCGTAAAATATTCGCTGCAAGGGGGACGGCTGCGACCTTTGGGAGGCCCCCCCTGGTGGGGGGTTTCGGGGGCAGCGCCCCCGAAGCTAAAAATAGCTGTAAAATTGCCTTGTAAAAGTATAGTAATTTCTAGTCAATCTAAGCTGGTTATTAGGCGGATGATTTGACTGTAGAACTTATGTTTAGTTTATGGTTTTTGTTGCCCTAGAAGGCAACCCCCTCTCTTTGTATGAGGGCATTGTATTTGAGGCTGTGAGAAAGATGTGTATTCTGTGTGAGCGAGAAACAAAGAGGTGAGACTGTGAGAGAAGACAGAGGATATTACAGCGGATTTGTTGTAGGTTGTGTCTCTCTTCATTTTGCTAGATAATAGAAAGGAAGGACTGGCTGTTCGAGGTGGACGCAGCCAAACTGGGTGAACCATGTATATCTGTGTCTCTCTTGTTTTGTGCGTTTTCTGTGTTTATATTTCTGCAATATTTTATGTGTTCCATTGCTCCGTAATATATATAATATTCTAACAACTGGTATCAGAGCCGAAGGTCTATTTGGCTGATAAACTCGCGGGAAAGAAGGGTTCCTAGTTTGAGTGGGAGCAATGGCGGAAAATGGTAAGTTTAGGGTCGAGAAATTTAATGGCTAAAACTTATCGCTGTGGAAGATGCAGATGGAACATTATCTGTATCAGAAAGATCTATACCTACCATTGGGCAGAAAATCAAAGAAGCCGACGGATATGGAAGATGAAGAATGGAACTTTCTCAATAGAAAGGCACTCAGAACAATAGGGTTGTGCCTTGCAGCGTCGGTCGCCTTCAACATTTCGAAGGAAACAATGACAGAGGGTTTGATTAAGGCGTTGGAGAAACTATATGAAAAACCCTCGGCCTCAAACAAGGTATTTCTTATGAAACGGTTATTTAATATGAAGATGTCGGAAGGTGGATCTGTTGCAGATCATTTAAATGATTTTAATACTGTTACAAGTAAGTTATGTTCTGTAGGGGTAAACTTTGATGATGAAGTTAGAGCTCTGTTATTCTTGTGCTCATTACCAGAAAGTTGGAATGTTTTGGTAATGGCCATTAGTAACTCCATTTCTAGATCTAGTACTTTAAAGTTTGATGATGTTGTCGGTGCTATCCTTAGCGAGGAAATGCGACGGAAAAGCTCCGGTGAGACAAATGGAAATGCTTTGAGTGCAGAGTCTAGAGGAAGAAAAATGGAAAGAGGAAAGAGCTCAGGATATCACAATAAATCAAGGAAAGGCATATCCAAGTCCAGATCGGGGATAGTGTGCTGGAAATGCGGAAAGAAAGGACAGCTAAAGAAAGACTATAGATCTCGGAAGGGAAAAGAAGGAGATTCACAACAAGAAAACAATCATGAAGCAATGTGACAGGTGAGGTGTTACAAGATGCTTTGGTTCTTTCTTTCGAAAATATTACTGATTCCTGGGTGGTAGATTCAGGGGCCTCATTCCATGCCACACCTGATAAGAAATACTTTCATGACTATGTTCAAGGAGATTTTGGACAAGTTCGTTTGGGTGATGATAAACCCTGTAAAATTGTTGGAATGGGTAAGGTTCTTGTAAAACAACAGAATGGAAACCAATGGCTACTAAAGGAGGTAAGGCATGTTCCAGATCTAAAGAAAAATCTGATTTCAACAGGGCAGTTAGGCGGTGAAGGTTGTGTGACAACTTTCACAGATAAAGCTTGGAAGGTCACCAAAGGAGCCCTGGTAATAGCAAAAGGCGAAAAGGTTGGTACATTGTATTTATGCAATGTATTTCTAACTCTGTTAATGCTTTAACTTCCAAAGGAGCAGATGCAACATTATGGCATCATAGGCTTGGACACATGAGTGAAAAAGGAATGAAGATTCTTCACTCAAGGAATTTGTTGTCGGGTTTGAAGAATGTCGATTTGGACTTCTGTGAGAATTGCATTTATGGAAAACAGAAGAGAGTCAGATTTCTCAGAGTTGGGAAAGAAAAGAAGAATGAAAAATTGGAGCTTGTGCATACAGATGTATGGGAACCTGCTCAGGTATCATCTCTCGGTGGCTCTCGTTATTATGTTACTTTTATTGATGATGCAACTAGAAAAACTTGGATTTATTGTATTAAGAATAAATCTGATGTATTTGATACTTTTAAGAAATGGAAAGCTTTGGTTGAGTTTGAGACAGGAAAGAAATTGAAGTGTCTTAGATCAGACAATGGAGGTGAATATTGCAGCAGAGAGTTTGATAGGTACTGTTCAGAGCATGGAATTCGCAGAGAGAAGACAGTTCCAAGAACACCACAAGAAAATGGTGTCAGAAAGGATGAACAGGACAATCATGGAGCGTGCAAGGTGCATGAGATTGCATGCAGGATTGCCTTTACAGTTTTGGGCAGATGCCGTAGATACTGCTGTTTATCTAATAAACAGAGGGCCTTCAAGTTCCTTGGATGGTGGTGTTCCAGAGGAAGCATGGACAGGTAAAAAGGTAAACTACTCTATTTTAAAGCCTTTTGGTTGTGAGCCCTTTGTCCATATTGATAAAGAAAATATAACAAAGCTTGAAGCAAAGTCAAAGAAATGTACCTTTATTGGATATTGTGTTAATGATTTTGGTTATCGCTTATATGATTATGAAAATCAAAAAATCATTAGGAGCAGAGATGTAATATTCAATGAAAAAGTCTTGTATAAGAATCAGTTGCAGGAAAAGAAACAGGAAAAAGAAAACAAGGAATACACAGTTCTTGATGAAATCACTGAAAAAGTAAAGGTGCCTGAAAATAATAATAATCAACAACCACAACAGCAGCAACCACCACAACAACAACAGGCACCCCAAACACCTGAAAGCAGTGTTAGAAGATCTACTAGGATAAGTAGACCCCCTGAACGATACTCTCCTTCATTATATTATTTATTGTTGACTGATTTCGGTGAACCCGAATGTTATGAAGAAGCAATGCAGGTTGAAAGCAAGAAGAAGTGGGAGGTAGCCATCGAAGAAGAGATGGACTCCTTAATGCATAACCAGACTTGGGATTTAGTCAGGTTGCCTGCAGGAAAAAGCACATTGAAGAATAAATGGGTTTACAGGTTGAAGGAAGAAGATGGAGGAAAACAGAGGTACAAAGCTAGACTTGTGGTGAAGGGGTTTGCACAGAAGAAAGGTATTGATTTTGATGAAATATTTTCTCATGTTGTTAAAATGACTTCAATCAGAACTATTTTGAGTCTTGTAGCAGCTGAAGGTTTGCATCTTGAGCAGTTAGATGTAAAGACAACCTTTCTCCATGGGGATTTGGAGGAAGAGATATATATGCAGCAGCCACAAGGATATGAAGTGAAAGGGAAGGAGAAACTTGTGTGCAGGTTGAAGAAGAGCTTGTATGGCTTAAAACAGGCTCCAAGGCAGGGGTATCTAAAATTTGACAAGTTTATGTCTGAACAAGGTTATGCTAGATGTCACTCTGATCATTGTGTTTATCTGAAAAAGCAAAATGATGGCAGCTATATTATATTGTTATTGTATGTAGATGACATGCTTGTTGCAGGATCTAACATGCAGGAAATAAATGTGCTCAAAAGAAAATTGGAAAATTCATTTGCAATTAAGGATTTGGGAGCTGCAAAACAAATCCTTGGTATGAGAATAACTAGAGACAGGAAAAATCGTAAATTAACATTGTCTCAGAATGAGTACATACAAAAGGTGTTGAAAAGGTTTAACATGCACAATGCAAAACCAGTTAGTACACCTTTTTGCTAGCCATTTCAAACGTAGCAAGGAAATGTGCCCAAAGACCCAAGAAGACATGGATTATATGTCTAAAGTTCCATATGCATCAACAGTTGGAAGCTTAATGTATGCAAT
>APFE031757239.1:95659-123397 GCA_000404065.3 Pinus taeda | reverse complement strand
AAGGCCTGATATTGCACATGCAGTGGGAGTTGTAAGCAGGTACATGAACAATCTAGGAAAGGAACATTGGATGGCAGTGAAATGGATTCTCAGATATTTGAAAGGTATCACAAATCAAGCATTCTGCTTTGGTGGTTCAAACATTTCCCTACAGGGATATGTTGATGCAGATATGGTAGGTGACAAAGATAACATGAGGAGCACTACAGGATATGTATTTACTGTTGGAGGAACAACTATCATTTGGGTTTCAAAAATCCAAAGTGTTGTTGCACTTTCAACAACAGAAGCAGAGTATGTTGCTGCTACAGAGGCTAGTAAAGAAATGATTTGGTTACAAAGGTTTATGGGTGAATTGGGTAAGGAGCATGATATGGGCACATTATATAGTGATAGTCAAAGTGCCATTTATCTTGCAAAGAACTCAACATTTCATTCTATGATGAAACATACACAGCTCAAGTACCATTTCATACGATCAGTGTTGGAAGATGGAGAGTTGAAGCTGGAAAAGATACACACTAGCCAGAACCCTGCATATATGCTAACAAAAGTTATAACCAGGGAGAAACTGAGAATATGCTCAGTTTCAGTTGGTCTTCAAGGATGACGATGAAGATGAGAAACAGCCAGGTCCAAAGAGGAATCGTTGTCCAGAAAATGGAGCAGTAGTGGAGTTGCTACAATCAGTCTCCAAGTGGGAGATTGTTGGGTGTGGAGCCTGATTATCTTCTATATTCAAAAGTAACACCACATTGGACCCCAGTTCAAAATGGGGGCGGCAACGCCACGCGTAAAATATTCGCTGCAGGGGGGGGTCCAGGGGGGGTGGCTGCGACCTTTGGGAGCCCCCCCCTGGTGGGGGGTTTCGGGGGTAGCGCCCCCGAAGCTAAAAACAACTGTAAAATTGCCTTGTAAAAGTATAGTAATTTCTAGTCAATTTGAACCGTTCATTAGGCAGATGATCTGACGGTAGAACTTATGTTTAGTTTAGGGTTTTTTTGCCCTAGAAGGCAACCCCCTCTCTTTGTATGAGGGCATTATATTTGAGGCTGTGAGAAAGATATGTATTCTGTGTGAGCGAGAAACAGAGAAGTGAGACTGTGAGAGAAGACAGAGGATATTACAGTGGATTTTCTGTAGGTTGTGTCTCTTCATTTTGCTGGATAATAGAAAGGAAGGACTGGCTGTTTGAGGTGGACGTAGCCCAAATTGGGTGAACCACGTATATCTGTGTCTCTCTTGTTTTGTGCGTTTTCTGTGTTTATATTTCTCTACGGTTCAACCTATTAGAAGGACTAATTTCCAAGGTCTATGAGCTACAAAAATTCATCATTCTGTAGTCTGTGAGCTATTATAAGGACTAATTTCTAAGGTCTACGAGCTACAAAAATTTCTTATCTCTGAGTTCTGTGAGCTACAAAAAGTCATCGTTCTATGGTCTATAAGCCACAAAAATTCATCATTCTATGGTCTGCGAGCTACAAAAAATTTCTTATCTCTAAGGGTTGTGAGCTATAGAAAACCACCTCTTTGAGGCATGTGAATGGATGTTTTGAGGCAACGAAGAAATCCTATTCTAAGGCTAGCAAAGGGATGTTTTGAGGAAGAAAATACATGAGTCCTAAGGCAGCAAAATTATCCATCTTCTGAGCCCGTGAAGAAGCAAGAACAAACATGTTTTCATGGACCAGATTGACTTGAGTAGGACAATGGACATTAGACCATGTTGGACCTAGTTGATGTATTATATGTGTCTATGTTGAGTTGAAGAATTCTATATCAGAAAAGGTTGTTGCATTTTTACCCATGAAGGTTTTGCTAGGGTAATTCTCTATGTTATTTGTGCGAGTTGGCTCTTTATGGTTAATTCTATATGGTTGATTTCTTTCTGTGTAATTATTGAATGATGTTATGTTAATAAGAAGGTGAAAACATCAAAAATAATTATCAGTTTCAAATACCATGTAAAAATCAGTAGGTTAGATATTGTTGGGAATTATATTTTGTGCACAAAATTTGGGGTTTAGGGGTGTTGGGGTATATACATATTACCTGCTCAACATGTCCTACCCTTTAGTGTCACTTTCCATTTTTTTCACTTACTATTTATAGTATGTTTATTTTGAGTAGGGGTTCCATGTAGGATGATATGTTGTGGTGATTAGGCAGCGACATGGATTTTTCCTCTCTAATAATGTGCACTTCCTAATTTTTATAAATACTATCCACAAATGCACAATTCCTTAATATTTTGGAGAACAACCTTATCCATAATGTTATCTACTCATGCCTTAAACCTATGAAGCCTTATCCTTTTATTTTTAGTATTATTTTTGGATATTTTCTTCATCACTTGAGTCAAAAGCTATATGAGTGACTTCTATATTTTTTCCTCAATTAATTTTATCCTATTTTATATTTATTCAATGATCCAGGTGGATGTTGGTGCCCACCAACCTATCCCACTTGGACCCCCACAACTATCCCTTTCATCTTTTTAGTTTCCTTAATTGCAACAAAGTTTACTATTTTTAGTAGTTTTTTGGGTCCTGAACTTCCAGAGCCATTTTGAGGCCCTAAAACTGTTTTTTGGGAAAACTAGGAGCAAAATGGGTTCATGGATTGATGTTGCTCTTCCTAAAGTTGTATTTCTCAGCTAGATCTTTTTAACGAGATATTGTACGTGTCAAACGAAGATCGCATGCCAAAGTTACGACCCCGAGAAGTTGATGTACCAATTTACCCAAACGGGGCCCACAGTTTGGCGTTTCATCTTCTAGGGTTAGATTTTTGGATGTTTAGGGTTTTCCATTGTTTCTCAACAATAAATAGGCCTTAGAGCCTCATTGTAACACAGTTCAGAGGCATGTAGCCACCAGATATCTTTTCAGAGATAAGCTACCAACGCCTTATCTGGTTTATTTCCATTTCTGTTTGTAAGCATATTTCAGTATTTTACATTAATGAAATGAAGTATTATTTCTACTGCATCTTTGTGTTTATGATTATCTCTGTAATTTGTTGCGTTCCTGTTTAAAATCCGGATCAAGGGTATCAGAGCGGTTTACCTTTTTCTCTGTTTTTCTTTGCGTGTCGCCAACTAGGTTGGGATATAAGGAGTTAGGGCTTGAATTGCTCGAACCTTTGCAAGACCAGCCTTGAAAATCCCAACGGCCTCCCATGGTAGATGAAAAGAAATATGAGGGGCTAGGAGATCCTATCAAAATCTTGCTCAAAGAAGCCCTTGAGTGACAAAAGAACGCAATGATGGACAGCTTTGTCCAGATCCTTCAGCGGTTACCCAAAGGTGACGCATCGGCTTCCAATAGCTACTCTAGAAATGCCACACCCTTTAAGGTACAAGTTAATTTTGAAATCCCCATCTTCGAGGGTCAGATAAATGCAGATGCCATAGATAAATGGTTAAATATACTATAAGGGTATTTTTCTATTCATGAATTTTTGAGTCGGGAAAAGATTGTTTTCGCTCTTCTCAAAGAAGCCCCCCATGTCAAGGACTGGTGGGAAACCTACTGCGAGCAGAAGGATGAAAGTACAGGCTCACTATTTTCAGCTACACCCACCTAGAATTCATTCTGGGATTCCATGAAGTAGTAGTACTACCCTGTCAAAAGCTATGAGGACAAGTACATAAAGTGGACCACGTTGTGGCAGGGAAGGGATCAAGATTTGCTAGAGTTCACAAACATTTTTCATACCCTTCGCACAGAGTTGGGTATCAAGGATTTTGAGCTACATTTGGTACTCAAGTATCGCTGAAGCCTACATAGATAGATCCAGGAAGAGATGGAGTTCCTGAACATCTCCTTGCTTGGCACGATGTACCGATACATTGTTGAAATCGAGCAGAAGTTCAAACAAAAGAAGCGAGACTTTGGACCTGTGAATCTGAAGCAAGGGAAAGGCTTCCCCAAATCGTAGAACTAAGGACAAAGCCAAGACGGGGCAACCCAAGACAACCGTCGAAGCCGCCAGAAAAGAACAACACCATGAAGTCAAAGAAGGACACAGGAAAGTGGTGTGAGTTCCATAAGAGCCCCACTCACAACACAAGTGAGTGTCAGACCAAGCAGTCGCTGGTGGCTGAGTTGAAGGTTTCAGAATCAAATACATGTTTTGACCCTAAGCCATAGCCCGAAAAGGGGAATGGAAAAGGGAAGAAGATCATTAACATGGAGGCCAACGCCATTTTTTCCACCATCAAGATCCAGAAGAATGAGCCCAAAGATGCATAGGAGGGAGAATATATTTTCCTCTCACAAATGTGGGTGAAGAGTTCGCCACTACAATTCATTGTTGACAGTGGTAGCCACAAGAACCTCATTTCAACAGAGGTCATGAAGCAGTTGGGCCTACCGACTACACCACCCTCAGAGCCGTATAGTATCGGGTGGCTTCACCAAGGATGAGATCTCCGAGTTTGCTAGCAATGCCGCCTTCCCTACAGCATCAAGCCCTTCACAGATGAGTCATTGTGTGATGTTACACCTCTAGATGTTTGTGATGTATTATTAGGCCATCCATACTTGTGGACGCGACATGCTGTGTATGAGTCAAGGCCTCGCGCTGTTATTATTTCTTTGGGTAATTCATTATACAGGATACCAGAGGTAGCCCCACCTACTGCCACCTCTTTGATCACTACTACGAAAGGCAGCAAGCTCATCTCACAAACTAGGAAATTTATTTTCTGTCTGGTTCACTCCCAAAGTAAGGGGAAGATCGTCACCACATCCATGACCCTCGCGAAGGGTTCCTCCACGTAGCAACAACAACAAAGGGATACGGTCATGAAAGAACACAGGAATAACTTCTCCTCACCCACAGGTCCACCACACAAGTTTCAGGTGGGAAACAAAGTTTGGTTACATATGCAAAAAGAACACCTTACACGAGCCCATCAGAAGCTCAAACCACTCCGACATGGTCCTTACATCATTACTGAGGTTGTGGTTAACAATGCTTTGGAGCACAACATTCCTCCATTCCTTCTCTTACACAAAGTGTTCAATGTGTACTACCCTCGACCATGCTTCCTGTTAGCTTCCTATACCAATAGGTTTCGTTTTTCATGATTGACTGCAGAAATGCCAAATATGTTCATCCTTTTCATGCTGCAAAGGTTCCATATTTTGTAGAATTTCACCATGTATAGGTGGTTGACTCTTGCCACAGTTGATGAATAGCCAGACAGTTTAATCCTGGCTAGGTCATGTTTGAATTTACTTATCTTAGAATAGAGAATAAAGATCTGCACAAACAGTTCAAGATTGGCAGATAAGTAGTTAGATAGAGAAGCAAAGGGTCTCAACAGCTTAATCTGAGCCCTGGAAGAGATAAGGGTAGACTTAGATAGGAGGGAAGATAAAAGAAAAGAGAAGAATCAGGGTTTGCTAGTTCAAGTGCACCCAAGGAAAATGAAGAGAAAATGTTAGGTATACTAGGTTGGGTAGGCAGTTTTGATGGTATAGAAGCATGGTCTATGAGCAATTTTCTCCTTTGGAACAATTTTTCATCTCATAAAACTCATAAAGAACCATGGCAAGGTGGCTACAAAACAAAGGGAGCATGACTAATTCCCCTCCCCATTTTTCCAAGAAACACTTAGTAACATTCCCCCCAAAGACAATGAGATCTGCTCATTGCCTTTAGTCCACTTCATTTCATAGAAAAACTGAGTGAAAATGTGTTTTCACCTAGGCAAAACAAGCCACATTTCTTGTGTAAAAAGTCTTTATTCCATTTTGCCAAGTTTCCTAAAACTTATAACTTGGTATCCTTTCATTCCCCCCATTCATACAAACCCATCCCACATAGTCATATTAACCTACAAACACTATTATATAGCTCCTATGTATATTCCCCTCCCTTACTATGTAAAAATACACAAAATCCCTAAAAAATCTAAAAAATACACAAAATACTTGGCTAACTATAGCTATATTTTAATTTTTTTTTAGCGAGTTATTGGTCCACCCAGGGCCAATAACAACCCTCCACATGCCCCATCAGAACTTGTTTAGCCTCTGGCTAAATAAACATCCAAAAACCCACATTTTTACCCCCAAAACCCATTTAACCCAAAGTCACAAATACACCGCAAACATTAAAAAAACCCGAAATATTAAAGCGGGTACCCCGCAGATAACCCGCCGCCACCTTCATTACCCACCAGCTGTCCGATCATTGACGACAGATCCAACGACTGTCGGCAATATCAGAAGCCTAACATGCCGAACTTTAGGGTCCAGGGGATGGGTAGTATTTCCGCCGTACAGAGGACGCGTGTCAAGCGCTCGGCGTGTTTAGAGCCCCCTTCCCCAATACCACTTTCCTCCAAAGGCGGTGCGAGGAATACCACTTACCACCCCACCGCCTCCCTGCTGATGTCATGCCCACGTCATCTAATGACATCACCCCCGTTGCCACCCGCCTATCTGCTAACATCACCCGCCACGTCACCTGCCATGTCAGCATCTGTACCTCACTACACGACAAAATGACGTCATGCTGACATCATCAGAAAAAAGTGCACCGAACCCGCCAAAGTCAAAATTTCAGGTAAAAAGGGGTGAAAACATTATTTTTACCCATTTATCTTTGTTTTCTCTACGCAACCTATGCATGTGAATTTATGTGCAAAAGAGCATTTTCACCATACAAGTCCACCACCCAGCAGCTTTAACTCCACAGCTCGGCCCCTTGGCTCACCTGGTCACCTGCAAATCGACCATTCCGCCGAGAAAACAGGTATTTACAACAAATTGCTCCTGACCCTGTTTTTATTGGATTTCACTAAAAAATTGCCCACAACACCTATAATTTGAAGAAGAAACACTGTGTTGCTGCCCAAATACCCAGCATAACCTCTGTCTTGCCAAATTCACCATAAATCCGCACACTGAGCTAAAATTGAGCTCGTTCGGCCTTGCAAATTCTCCAAGAAACCCCGAAAGCTACCTTTTGCCCACAATTGTCGCCCATTGTGCCAAAGAATCCCATAAGTTCTATTTCTCTAGCTAATTTCAATCCACAGAGCTAAATTAAAGCCAACCAACTAGTTTCAACAGTGAAATTCCCGGAGAAATCCATAGAGCCATTGTTTTGCCTATTTTGCTTGCACAAAGCCAAAATTTCCAATTTTAAAGGCAATAGAGTTTAGCCATGGAAGGTCCAGTAGCCTTGAACATCACTCCTCTTAATGCACCCCATAAGGAATTGGAACATCTGCCCTTAGCTGATAAAGACTATCTAATCCAAGACCTATTAGGCTACCAAAACCATCTGCAAGTAGTCTGTGAGCTTAGAAACAGTTACTTAAACCAAAATGATGTCTATGGCATATGGGAATCAAATCTACTCATATACTACCTCCCCTCTGTGAATATTTTCCTTGAGATAATTCACCTCTGCTGTGAGAACTATGAGCCAACTAATAGGGCAGTTAAGAGTCCATCTGAAACTACCCTTTTTCATATTACTCCTGACTCTATAAATCAAATGTTGAACTTCAAACCAACCCACCTCTAGTTTCCTCTTACTATGAAATTCTTGCTAGACGAAGGTCCCAAACTCTCCAGCACAGAGATAACTAGAATTGCCCAAGTATTTATGAGAGCAGATCGCCAGCCTAAGGAGCCACCTCCTTTCCACTATGCATCTTTCACTGAAGTGGGTAGATTAGTTGTTGATATGATATCTTCTGTTCTGGGGTTCAAGACAAGTGAGCATATTGATGAAACCATATTGGTTATGATGTCTATATTTACCCCAGGGCAGCCCCCTGCTGTCAAATACAACTATGCCAAATTTATTGCCAACAAGATACATGACCAATTGTTGAGGCTAGACTGAAAGGGAATCTTTAAATATTCATCCTATATCTATCATCTATTCTTATATTATCAGCCAAATATCTTCTAATTCCCCATTAGAAAATTGGACCATAAAGGGGAATGGAGGTCTGTGATTTTTTGGATCCCAATATTTCATGAAGTCCGCAGCTCTCCCTACTCTTATTGTGAGTTTATTGATTTGTTTGTGTACCCAGTCTCTTCTCTCCTGATGAGAACTCCTCCTCCTAGACTGACATATGATATGCAAAAGATACTACAGCTCTCCAAAAACTATAAAATAGGTGACTGGTACTTTTACCAGAATCACACTATTCTGATGTATATGGCTGTGAGCTATGCCCCTATAGGCTGCCCATATATGTGCCAATGAGATTGTTTGCCTTGGAATATTTCAGGAAATTCATCAATTCAGATATGAGTCACTTCTATAGCACAAAGAAAAAGGCCTGATTGAAACTCAGAGACCAGTTAGGCCCCTATGTTATGAACAAGAAAGAGGGATGGAAGGATTCTAATGAAATATTGGGTCAAACACTCAGACTCAAGAGAAGCTTTTGGTGGGTATCCTATGACCCAAACGGCTTTATCAATGCAATAAGGGTAAAATATAGGCTGGCACGCTATGAACATTGCAACATCCCTGACATAGAAAAGTTTGCCAACCAAGATGAGTGGGTGGAGGGCACACTAGTTGAAGAGTTTACTGAGGAAGAGAAAATGGAACAAACTATGAGAAATCTGGAAAAAACTCTTGACTTAGATTCTTTTGGGCAGGTATCATTCAAAATACCATAACAAACCAGGGAAAGCTCATCAACTGCTACAACCTCACAACAAGTTGCCCAAGAAAGGACTACACCAACAACAAGGATAGAAAAGGGCAAGGAGTTAGTAGTTGCAAAGAAAGAAACAATTGAATAATATCCAACTACCTCAAAAGAACATAGTCAAGGGCAAGCCCCTTCACTAAAGGCACAAACACCAGAAGTACCAGCACTGTAGACTCCTCTTCTTGAGGAGAGAAATAAGAAAAGAGACCGAGAAGAGACCACACCTGCAAGTGGGTCAACAGAACAGCAAGAGGCCAAAAGGAAAAGGATAGATCCTCTACCTGAAGAGGACATTATGGAAGACATCAATGAAGCATAAGAGGAGTGAGGGCCATCAGCCAACAGACTTCCGCTAGCTCTCACAGACAAGAAGGGGAGAGGCAGCATGGAATGGAAGTCTCCTCCTCAAGGTCACAAGCCAAGAACGATCAGATATCAAACAATCATTTATGGAGATTAAGGCTCAAAATGAGTCATTAAGAATTCAATTGTATGATCAATTTCTCAAGATGACATCCTCCAAACAACAAAGACTAATGGCAGCTTATGACATCAAGGAGGAGAAAATGATCTTAAGTCATTTCAAGCCCAAGGTTCAGCAACCACAATCTGCAGCTGACTACATAAGGACCAATCTAGAGGTCCTTGCCAAAGATATACACCCAATGGACCAAATAGAATTGCACAAACAAACGGGTGAAATGGTCTATGCTACATTGGAAGACAAGGCAATGCCGGCCCACCAATTAAAAGAGTCATTGAGTAACACATCTGCTTAATTGGATTCGGAGAAGATCTCTTCTCTAGCCAAAGGCAACAGAATAAAGACTCTGGAAGAAATAATTATTGAGCTGGGACATGATCCCAAGGATGCCAAGGGCATCAAAGCATTAATAAATAAGAAGGAGGAAGATATTGTTGCCCTTAGAAAGCAGTTGAAGCTGCCTGTCACCATGCATCCACAAACAACAGAACTAGCACAAGAAAAAGCAGAAGAGGATGTAATGGATTTGTTGATGAGAATGAATCAAAGGATAATGCAGACAGAGCAAGAGTTGGAGAAAGCATTGCAAGCTAAGCAGGGAGAGTCGACCTCCCAGCCACCTGAAACAGCTCCAACAATTGTCTCTGCTCCCCCCACAGACACAACAGCAATCCCTCCCACCGTGCCAACATCAACAACAGGTACAAAAACTACAGATGCTACAACAGCAGCAACAACAGAGCCAGAGACCAGCATGAGTATGGAAGAAATGATGAAGGCAGTGAAAGAGCTAGAAGCTCAAATGTCAGAGCTCAAAGAGGCAAAAGAAAGACTAGCCAAGCTATAGGTGAGCTATGACAAATAAAAAATAACAGTGGCAGAGAAGACTAGAGAGGTGAAGGCCTTGGAGAACAAGGTGAAATCATTGGAAAAGGATCTCACCTTGCATAAGCCTCTGGCAGACATTAAAATGATTTTGTGGACCAAGATTGGCCAGCCAATTACTGACCAATGGCTATCAATTCAAACAATCTATGAACAAATTGAACTGATAGAAAGGGCACAAGAGAAAATTCAAAGGGCCAGGGCATCATTAGGAAATATGCTTGAGCAGGCCAATAGGCTCATCCATTTTTTGAATACTCATACTAAGGAACAGCTAGTAGCTTTAGAGATCTCGGATAGGATAGGAACCATTTCGACAGTAAAGAAGGTGCTAACAATGAGAAATTTTGTACAGACACTGGAGAGGAAGTGCCAAGAGATGCAAATGGACATTAATGCCTTCACAGAGAAATTCACAATCTTGCAGCAGAAGGGTCTACCCAGTTTACTAACCAGCAATCAAAAACTGTTATCACATCAACAGTATGCTCACAGGGTAAACATGTATGTAACAAATCGGATAACTACATCATCCAGCACTTCAGAAGACACATGACCTCCTTCCGGACAGAGTTTATATGACAAATTGGAAAATTTGTTTTTTATAGAACATGAAATAAATCATCTTTTTGAAGTCAAGCCTAACTTTTACAAGTATACTGAGGCTGATGAAACACTTGTGAAACTACAAAGACATCAGTTTCCTACATAACAGTGGTGGCAGAGTATGCTGGAAGTTTTACCTAGGTAATTTGGATCTTTTTGCCTATGTACACTTGGTCAAATAGCAAGACACGTGGCAGATATGAAGGAAGGAGCTCAAGCGAGGATCAGGATACATTAAAGATAAATCAAGAGTAGGTGAAAGGATCAGGATAACAACGCAGGAATGCAAACTAAAGACACAGCTACCAGCCGAATTCCTGGGTTTAAAAGTCTAAAATATCTTTTCAGTTAAAGCAGCCAGCACAGCCACAATAACTCCTACCTTTATTTCTGCATTTATTTCTCTGATAGAGTAGGTGAAGGAAATTATTCCTTCATATCTTATCAACAAGATATTTTGTAACTCTCTTTTTGTATAAATACCCCCCCAAGGAATGTATTCGGGGTTGGTGATTCTCCTCTTGGACTGCGCTGTAACTCTGGTATTTCTTAATACGAAGGCTGTTGAAATGCATTGCTGCTGGACCTTCTGAATGTTGATTTGATGATTCTGGGATCTGCTATAGAATTCCTGTGTCTTTCTTTGGCTCAATAAGTTAGTCTAAACTGTGTTTTTGTGTTTTTTATGTTTGCAAATTTCATATATGTTTCATAGTCTTAACAACAAGGAAAAAGAATAACCCAGAGCTTGTTTAAATACACTCTGTGTTCAATTCCTGTTGTTATTTATGTTTTCTTCAGAACTAGCATAAACAAAAATTCTTAGATGCTTCTATTTCCACTAATTCTTTCACTTTGAAAATTGCCAAGGAATTATTAACTGCTCCTTGAAAATATTCATGCACCTTCCCTCTGCCACCATCATAAAGGATTCTTGACTGCCCTTTACCCCCTGGCACACATCCCATCAATTTCAAGATTTCAATATTGTTCCAAAACTGATTAGCTTGCTCTGTAGTATTTCCCTTTATCACAGAAATGCACTTAGCAGTCCATCTTCATAGACTCCATTTCCCAATGGAATAAACTCTTTCAGACTTGCATCCTAGCTCTGTTAAAATCACCATCCAAACAAATTTAAAACAAAACTATGCACATCATAACTAGCATAAAAACTTCAAAAAACAAAGTTAAATTATAAAGAGAGAGCCCTCTCTGGATGCAGTTTGGCTAGAAATTGCATCTAAAAGATTGGTTAGTGGTTACCTCGGCCATATTCCCTTTTCTCACAAGTTTTGGGGAACAACCTGAGTGATAACACTTCCCACCATTACTGGACATATCAGAGATTGCAAAACAACTCACCAGGGACCAAGTTCAGCAGATGGAGGAACTCAATGCAATGGGGACCATTGCTTCCTAAGGGGGGCAGAAATGATCTAAGTGGATGTTGGTGGCCACCCACCTATCCCACTTGGACCCCCACAACTATCTCTTTCATCTTTTCAATTTCCTTAATTGCAACACAATTTACTATTTTTAGCAGTTTTTCGGGTCCTGAACTTCCGAAGCCATTTTGAGTCCCTAAACGACGTTTTTTTGGGAAAACTAGGAGAAAAATGGGTCCATGGAATGTTACTCTTCCCAAATTTGTATTTCTCAACTAGATATTTCTAATGATATATTATGCATGTCAAAAGAAGCTTGTATGCCAAAGTTACGGCCCCGGGAAGCTGATGTACCAATTTACCCAAATGGGGCCCACAGTTTGGTGTTTCATCTTCTAAGGCTAGATGTTTGAATGTTTAGGGTTTTCCATTGTTTCTCAACAATAAATAGGCCTTTGAGCCTCATTGTAACACAATTCAAAGGCATGTAGCCGCCACATCTCTTCTTAGAGATAAGCTACCATCGTCCTAGCTGGTTTATTTCCATTTCTGTTTGTAAGCATATTTCAGAAATGAAGTATTATTTCTACCGCATCTTTGTGTTTATGGTTATCTCTGTAATCTGTTGCGTTCCTATTTAAATCCGGATCATTTAACTCTATTATTGATCCTAACTCTATTTTAGACCCTATAACGTCATTTTTAGACGATTTAACTAAAACTAAGGGATCGTTTCTTTTCTACTAGTTGTTTATGCACATGGAACCTTACTTAGTGCATATTATTCCTTTCTATGAGAAGAATATTTTATTGTACTCAAGTCAAGAAATAATCATAAAGTGAAATCAAATTGGTTCTCTAGTCACTTAGTCTATTTGAGTGTTAATTTATTCTCTTTTATTTCTTTCTACTTGCAATAACTAATGTAGTATTTTATTATAACTAGACATTGTTCTTGTGCTTAAAATATAGCACTTTCAATAATATTCTAGAGGGTCCAAAACCCTAACCCTAATAAGGAGTTAAAATATGTGAAAACCAAAATATTAACATTATATGACTACAAACCATGTTAAATATTGGGATACTAGGAAATGAAGGGGTCTCATTTTGCTTGTAGTGTTTATTATTCCAAAATTGAGTAGAGTAGAATGGGATATTGAATCATAATATAGGAAGTATAAGATCTTGTAACAAACATTCAAGATTTTTTTTTTTATGGAAACTCCATAGTGAGTGCACTTTCTTTGTACTTGAATTTCATAATTGAGAAGAAAATATTAAGAGCATAAGCCTCACCTTATAATTGTGTTTTCCCGTGTTGGGTTTTCCTACGGTACATGTTGTGTTCTTTATGTAGATGGTTTGTTAATTAATTAGCTCCATTTTATTACAATATTTCATCCATCAAACCAATAATATCAAATATGAATCTAAAAAAATTACTACATAATTAGAGATTTCAAAATATTGTAAAATCAATTTTAATGAACTATTATAGTGGATCTCCACAACAATTTATAGATCAGGTTGGTAGTAGAGAAATATGCAAGTGAAAACAAAGACCATGTTCTAGTTCCATCATTTTTTCCTAATCCTTTCTTAAACTGGAAGAAAAAGTGGACATCAAGTTTTACCAGGGTGAGATTGATGTCGTTAATTTGAACCATTCGTTACAATAGTTATAAGTTAATTTCAATGTTCATGGGATGGTTGAAAAGGAAGGAATTCATTTTCCTAACTAAAGTGAGAGGGATATGCCCAAACTTGATGGGAAATTCACATTGAGCTACTTAGATTGGAGGGTGATCCCCACTGCAATATCCACTAAACATTAATGCATATCTAAACAACATTGTAACCATTGAAATATTGATTGTCACACTAAATATAAGTGCTGGAAGATACATCCAAATATGAATCCAAAGCAATGCAAGGAGGATTCCAAGAATAATAACATACTATTCATAGATTCAAACAACTAGGTATATGAAAATGTAGGTGTAGATGAATATATTCTTAGTAGTATAATGCAAAAAGATGTGAATTTGAGCAACCTTGATCCCAAGTAAGAGGATATGTCTAAAATTTTCATATAAATATTCAGGTCAAGAAGTCAAAGGTTGATGCTCTATTTGATTATCATTCATAGACCAATCTCATAGTAGATCTAGTCAACAATATTGGATTAGAAGTTCATAAATGTTATTCAAAATCTACAACTATGGACAAAAGTATCTTCCCTAGGCCTAGTGGACAGACCTAGAACAACAAAAATACAAAGGGACTAATGTTTTCCTTAATGTAAATAGATAACGATAGATAATGAGATGAAGCCTACCTGGAATCTATCATATGTTTCGCTCCTTCCTTGGATTGTAAACTCCAATCCTAGCTCTGATCACTATTATTATAATCTGCACAATTAGACAACACGAGCTAATGCTATACAGGATCTATGTAGCATCATCTAATCACTTTATTTAATAGATAAACTTGGTATTGAAATACATGAAATCATAACATAATATATAGGGAAAAACATAGCTCTTTGCATTAATAGAAATGGAGTGAGTTACAACCAAAAATAGGTGTTGATCTTGTAGAAGAACTCCTCGAAGTTGATTTGTACTTTCCTTTCCACAAAGTGTACCTCTAATCACCCTAATGAAAGGAATGATATCTCTCACAACATCAGCATAAGGGTATAATTGCTCTCCAAAATCCAACCCCTTTCCTATGGATGGCAATAAATATATAGTTAAAGGAGGTAGTTCATGAATTCTTATCCTTTTACCAATCTAGGCTTGAGATCCACTCTTGATGGGAGGATGAGATCAAAGGATAAGGGATGAAAAATACAAGTTAGGATAGGATGGGATTCAAGAATTTTATCCAAGGTAAATAGTTATAACAAATCCTCGAAGCTTTGGGATTCTTCTTTTTTTTCCCCAATTTCTAGAATTAGTGCACCCCCAACACATAGAAAAATGTTGGTGATCAGGGCAGGTGCAGAGTAGGGAAACCTAGTAGTCAACACTGGCCAATGAGGGGCCAGGATGCATTGGTTTTAAAAATGATTGAAATGAAGTATTTTTAGGTAGAAACTGAGGGATATGAGAGATGCATACTTAGGGCTTTGTGTAGGGAGGATGACAAAGTGTTCAAAGGATGTGAATGGTCCTGTTTGAAGGCTTATTGACCAGATGTGACAAAATGGTCCATAACAATAACCATCATCACCCATATCCATTAGGATGGGTAAATAATGATATAGAGATTATGATCAATAAGTAATGCTACATCAATTTGTCTACAAGTGCAAGTTATAATGATGAATTAGCGAAAGAAATAGTTGTTGGGCCTTTGCAATGAGTGATTTGAAGGTCCATCTATAGTGTCATTTTTGACCTAAGAAATAAAATTTTGACCTTGTTAATATGCATTTTTTATATTTTTACATTATAATTAAAGAAGTTAAGTATGATACTCAATTAATATGGTCATGCTTATGTTTTTTTTCTTTTTGGTACAAGTAGTGCATTACATGTGGTAGGATATTGTGAAGGACTTTTCATGGTAGCCTTAGAAGGGAATAGGGATCTTAATCTTGAGATTATTGACAATTAAACTAATGATACACTAGTTACCCAAGGACACGCCAATAGTTGAGGATCAAATATGTGAGTAGTATTAGCTATAGAAGTCATATTCCTCTTAATCTTGGTATTTTTGGAGGGAATCAACCCCACCTATCAAGGAGGAATATACCCTATTGTGTGTATAAATTGAGGAATCTAAGAAACCTTCTATAGTTTATATTCTTATACCTTTCTCCTATTTTATCATATGTTTATAAATTGTCATTATAAAATTTCAAAATTTGCATTTGTATATTGTTATATGTAACCCTATCCACTCATCCCTTAAATGTATAAAACATTATCCTTTTACTTTTAGTCTTAATTTTGGAGGATTTTATTTTCCACTTGAGTTGGGAACTATATGGGCGAGATCTACATTTATTACTCACTTAATTTTAGCTCGTATTGTCTTTAATCAACTCTATTATTGACCCTAACTCTATGTTAGACCCTATAACTCCAATTTTGGCCCAATTAGATAGAACTAAGGGAGAGTTATTTTTTTCTGTTGGTTATGCATGAGCTAGGAACCACACTTAGTGCACATTACTTCTTTATATGAGAAGGTCATTTAACTGTACTCAAGTCAAGAATTTTATCACAACTAGATTGTGTGTTTGTGTTTGCGCTTTAATTCTAGCATGATATTAGAGCATTAATGAGTTTCTAAGAATTACATTAGATATTGTTATAGTTAAAAAATTTGATATCAATAGAAGAGGATGAATCAACTCACTATATGTGTGATTCTAACTTCATTCAACTACTTTGATTGGAAATAAAAAATCCTATTGCTACTGCGCAATAAAGGATTATATAGAATCATTATGGAGATTGAAGTAGAGCTCAATTTAGTTATATAAAAGTCAAATTATTTCAATGAGATGGATGAAGCCTCAGGGATCATGTGCTTGTCGATTTCCCTAGACCTTTATTCTAACATTTATGCTTGTAATTCTCCCAACAAGGTATATACCAAGTTGGAGTGTTTTCTTGACAAGATTGATGAATTGAGAGGACAATGGCTAGAGAATGAGATCATGGCTTTGATCCCGACAACTTTTACACCCTCTAATGCTTCTTCACCAAGTTCAATATTTTTCTTCAATAGGTTAAAACTTGTGGCATTGATAGAAAGGAAGACTTATTAATTCTTTTAGTTCTTTCAAATCTAGGACTTAAGTATTTAATATTTATTTCTTCCTACCACTACTAAACTATACATGTGTAAATATTTGAAGATGACTCCTTTGAGTACCTTATGGAATCATTAATTCAATAGTATAACAAGCTAATTCACATGGCATATTTAAATTCATCCAAGGCCCATATGTAGGAAGCTAGTAAAAAGAAGAAGTAGAATAATAAGGGGAAAATGAACCATAAAAAAGAAAAAGAAAAAGGGAAAACATATTCAAACTACGGAGAGCTTGATTTCCAAGGGGGGGATTTCCAAGAAAGAGAGGGAAAAGTGCACTTATTGTAGCAATGGATCTCATCCAAAAAGTGCATGAATGTAAAATACAATTGAGCTCATGGCATAAGCCCTTCATCAACATCATCTTGAGGACTACTTTCTAAATAATTCGAAGAAGAGGTAAGGGGTGGCCACCAAAAGAAAAATGTAAGGTTCATTCTTTGATTGCCTTAACTCCTTCTCCAAACACTTAGATTATTGACTCAAGATCCACTTATTATATGGATTTATCATCACATGCCTTCTCATACTTAGACACTTACACTAGACCACATAGCTTTATGGGAGATGATTCTCCTATTGTGGTTGCCAAAGAAGGAAGAGTAGATCCAAACTATGGGCTTTCCTAATGTGATCCATGTACCTAAGCTCTTATTTGTTCCCATCTACTTTATAACATACTCAGGTTCATGGAACAAGTTGACATTACTCCAAATGTAGTAATGAATTTCAATATGGAAAATAATTTTAGAATAATAGTTGGTAAGGATAACCATCATTTAGGTTGTATTTATTGTATCACTTTATTCGAAAATCCGATTTTGTGTCTCCTCTAACCAACAAAAATGAGGAGAAAAGGTTTTGTCATGAAAGGTTTGGATATCTAAATTATATATATTTGGAGAAGCTAAGTAAAGAAGAAATGGTTGAAGTTCTAAAAAAATAAAATACATATATGGAGTTTTCCATGGATGCATTCTCGATAAGAGTCCTGAGGGTAATTTTGACATACGAAAATCATGTAGCATTACAACACTTCTAAGGTTGGTACATTATGATATTATAGGTGATTTTCTTCACATTTCCATGAGAAAAGAAAAGCATGTATTCACATTTATTTATGATTGGACATGCCATACTTGGGTGTATTTGCTAAAATTTAAATATGAAATATTTGAACACCTTAAGGATTTCAAGTAACTTGTAGAGAACTAAATAGGAAAAAAGGATGAATAAGCTTCATGTAAATAATGAAGGACAATATTTTAATAAATATTTTGAGAACATTTTTTCGTAAGTGGGTAAAGCGATACAAAATATATTACCATACTCTCCATAGTGAAATAGAGTAATGGAAAGAAAGAACAAGACATTGGAAGATATGGGAAATAATATGTTGCAATCAAGGTCACTACTTCCAAAGTTATTGGATGAAGTCATTGACTGTGTAACCTACAATACAAATAGATTTCCTTGTAAATATATAAAGGAAAACACTCCCTATGAAGCATTGACAAGGAATAAATCAAATGTTACTCACTTCAAAATTTTTGGTTCCCATATATTGGCCAAGATCCCTTATAATAGGAGGAAGGATATGAAATATCAGTGTTAGGAGTGTATATTTATGGTATATCCAAAGGGGTTGAATGGCTAGATGTTATTATATTTAGTTAATTACACCTTGTTCATACAATGGAGTGTCAAGCTTCAAAAAGGTCCCTTGGCGCCCCCTTTGGAGTAATCTACTTCATCATCTCCACCACTTATAGTCATTGATCTCAGAGAGACTTAGTCATATTAGATTTCTAATTAGATTTTAGAATATAATATTTCTAACAATATAATGATATTTTATATCTAAATATTATACCGTGATAGGCATATAGAAGCTTTTAATAGTTGGGGAATGTGTGGGTAATCTTGTTGATCCATAGAGAACCATATCAGAGTTTGTAGACCTTCTATAAGCTCTTGTTGCCACAAAAGCTTAATTTCCTATCCATTATTATATTTTTCTTGGATAAAATCCCTAGACTTATGTAGATCCTAAATTTAACCCCTTCTAGGAGGAAATAATTAAAGAGGATAACATTTACTTGATCAAGTACAACACATGGGAATTAGTTTCTCTCCCATCCAATAGGAAACTTGTTAGAAGTGAGTGGATTTATAGGAATAAGAGGGATGTTGATGGGATGATCACAAAGTATAAATCTTAGTTAGCAGCTAATGGATTCTCATAGATACAAGGAATTGTCTGGAAGGACAATTTTACACAAGTATCTAAAATGGATTCCATTATGTTGGCTCTAGCTATAATTTGCAATAGCCAGAAGTTGGGGGGTACACTACATGGATGTGAAAATAATATTTCTTACATGGAGATAATAATGAAAATGAATATATGTAGTCGAAAATGAGGTATGTAAAATATCCTTCATTAGTATGGAGATTTAGAAAAACACTATATGGTATTAACCATGCACTCGAGTCTTGGTATGAAAAAATTGATACATATCTTCACTCCCAAAATTATCTTAGATGAAAATAAAATATGAATGTGTATATGGTAAGGCACACATATTCTCTCTTATTGATAAAATTATCTATATATTAATTAATATAGAAAGATCAGACCATTGCATTGTTGCAATGAAGTTCACTTTGCAAGTTAGGTTTTATATGACAGGTATGGGATTTTTGCACTATTTCCTTAGCCTTGAAATAACCCAAGATATTTAGGAATCAAGTAGGAATAGTTTAAGTCTATCATAGAAATCCTTGATAGGTATTATATGAAAATATGCAATACAATTCCAACCCCTTTCATATCTCGGGTTAAGCTAGAAGATGGTCATACTACACCTTTTGTTGACTCTACCAGGTTTTGACAATTGGTTAGAAGTCTTTAATAACTTACACACTGTCATCTTAACATCTCCTATGAAATTGGAGTAGTTTCCATGTAAATGTAGAAGCCACATGAGCTACACTAGAAGGTAGTAAATCATATTCTTGAATATCTCAAGGGGAATAATACCTCTAGTTTACACTATGAAGTAGGGTCTTCATTATATCTTCTTGGATACATAGATTTAGATTGGGCTGGAAATGACACATATCACAATTTAACCTCAACATTTGTTCTCTATCTTTGATCTAATCCAATACAGTGGTCAAGAAATAAGTAGTCAACTATTTCTTTATCATCAATATAGGTGAAGTATAGGAGTGTGGTGAATACTACCACTTAAGATATATGGTTGTATCACTTTCCCGTAGAGTTTGGTGTTTAGTTCCATTGTGTTAGCTATATGTTGTGATAATCAAATTACACTCAACTTTTATAGATATTTAATACAATGGAAACAAAGAAAGTACATTGATGTGCACATGCCCTTATCAAAGGACAAATTCAAGATGGGATCGTTGATATATAGTACTACGCTTCTTCTAAGTATATTATAAGTATCTTCACGAAATATTCAATGAGAGAATTCATATGATTAATCTATTAGGGGTGATGGATACAGCTACCTAGAAATTAATATTTTATATAACACTCTAGTTTGAGAGGGATTTTATTTCCATTGGATTTTTCCTCTTTCCCTCACGTTTTTATTTTTCATATATGTACATGAGTATTTAAAAAGGGCACAATTTCTCGAGACTCATATATTAGTTTGGACTTGAGTACCTAAAAAGGTTATGTTGATTTTTGTATCTATGGTTAGTATTAGTAATGTATTTGTAAAGAATATTTTAAATTTGAAGAGTCAAAAGAAAAATATTTGGTCACAAGTCCCATTTGGACGTTCAAAAGAGAGAAATTTGAATTTTTCAAATTAAATGTTTGGGTTCCAAATAGCTATGTTGGCCTCCTCCTAGTCAAGTTGGCCTTGTCATGAATTCAAGTTGGATCCAACAAAATACACAACTATTCATCTCCATGAAAAGATTATAAATAGATGACATTTGGTCCTCCTTTGTGGACAAGACAAGTTCATATGGTCTAAGGTAGCTCGCATGGTCTAAGTAAAATTCTTGGAGGTTTGTGACAAGTATTTCAAGTATCTTCTCTCTATGATTCAACCTATTCTAAGTGATAATTTCTAAGTTTTGAGTGCTATAGAGATTTGTTGTTTTGTAGTCTAAGAGCTACAGAAACTCATCGTTCTGCAATCTATGAACTACATAAAGTTTCTTATCTCTAATGTTTTTGAGCTATAGAAAGCTATGATTCTATGGTCTATGAGCTAAAGAAACTTTTTGTTTTGTGGTTTGCAAGCTATAGAAAGTTGCTTATCTCTGAGGGATACGAGCTACAGAAGGTATCTTTGAAGGATACGAGCTATAGAAAGTCACCTTTCTGAGGCATGTGAATGGATGTTATGAGGTTGGAAATAAATCTTATTCTAAGGCTAGTGAAGGGATGGTCTGAGGTAGAAAATACATGGGCTTTGAGGCAACGAAATTGTCCATCTTCTTAGGTTGTGAAGAAAAGAGAGTAAAACATGTTTTGATGGGCCAAATTGACTAAACTAGGAGGATGGATATTAGGCCCAGTTTGACCTAGTTTATGTCTTAGATGTGTCTATGTTTAATTGAATAATTATCTATTGGAAAAGGTTATTGGGATTTCCCCATGAGGTTTTTCCAAGGGTAATTCTCTATGTTCTTTGTGAGAGATGTATTTTTACGGTTAATGTTATATGGTTGATGTCTTTCTATGTAATATTGAATGTTTTGATGTTAATAAGAATTTGAAAAGATAAAAAAATAATTATCATTTTGAAATACTATACAAAAATCAACACGGGATTAGAGTTAAGGTCAAAATATCAAACTATATGGAAATAGCATATGCCTTATGTCACTAAGAATGAAACTATATGGTTCATTTCTATTGAGAATGACTAAACCTCTTTACTTCATAGAAGATCAACGTTAAAGGCTAGAACAGTTATCTTATTGAATCCTTTCAAATTTTGTATGATAGTATGAAAAAGAACTTTGGTAGGCCTCAAAACGTTTCTTATATATGAGGGATATGAGCTACAAAAATTCACCCTTTTGAGGCATGTGAATGGATGTTTTGAGGCAAGAAATAAATCTTATTATGAGGCAAGTGAAGAGATGGTCTAAGGTATCAAAGACACGAGTTCTGAGGCAAATTTTTTTTCCATCTTTTGAGGTTTTGAAGAAACAAGAATAAAGCATGTTTTCATTGGAAAGGTTGACTTGACTAGGGTGATGGGTATTAGAATAGGTTTGAACTAGTTGAAGTCTTATATGTGTCTATGCTGAATTGAATAATTCTTTGTTGGAAACCTTTGTTGGGATTTTCCTTGTGAGTATTTTATGAGGGTAATTCTCTGTGTTCTTTATGTGAGATATCTCTTTCTGGTTAATGTTCTATGGTTGACATATTTTTCTATAATTATTGAACGATGTGATGTTAATAAGAATACAAAAAGATAAAAAATAATTATCATTTTGAAAGACCATAAAAAAAATCAACATGGAATCAAAGCTACAGTCAAAAGATCAACCTAGAAGAAATTGTTGTATGTCTTTTTCCACTAAGAATGAAACTTTGTGGTTCACTTATCTTGAGAAAGACCAAACCTCTTTACTGCGTGGAAGATCAGATCTAAATACCAAATCAAGGATCTAATTGAATTATTTCAAATTATATATGGTAGTCTAAAACTAAACTTCAGTAGGCCTCAGAAATCCCTAAATTCTCAAGAGTCAAAATTTCATATATTTTTGCGGCCTCAGGTAGACCAAGAAGGCCTCATAAGGAAATGAAAGGATTCTCAAATGTCAACAGAAAATTTACATTCAATAGAAGGGATATGACTAAGGATTGAAACAAGCCCTAGTCTGAAATCCCAGGTAAGTCAAATCTAAATTGTAGAGATTTAAAAATCATTGCAGAAGGAGCCTACCTCAAGAACAACCGAGATCATCTAGATAATATTTTTGCATTAAGTCAAATGAAATTCATGTATATATTACGAAATCCCTCAGTTGGTCATGGTCAAAACCTTATAAGGAATCTTTGACGAGTTATCTTAGAAGGATCAAACTCTTAATTTAAGATCAACTGTCGAATTAATCTTTGAAATTACACCTCTTATATTTTAAGTCTCAAAACATACACCCCTTATTCTCAAGTAGAATCAATGGGAACAAGTCTTCTTATTTTTTCATAACTCGAACAGAGACTAAGTGTGATATCAAGGGTCATATCTGAGTAACAGATCTCGGGTGTTAGGACCCTATACTACTAGTGTAACCCCTTATTGTTATTAGTACAACCCCCTTATTATATTTTTGTACCCATGTAGTCCCCATATTTTTATTATTGTGCCCCATAGAAGCCCACTATTGTTATTATTACATTATTATTGTTATGTCAGTTCTGATCATATTATGACCCCTTAGACTCCTATATATAGAAAGGAGGTCTTTTCATTTGTATCATCCAAGAATTTTTCATTTGTGTAATGTAAAGGAGGTTTCCCCCTCAAAGAGGCTGAATTCTAAGGCGTTGATCTATCTTTTCTATCTTTTGTGAGTTGGTTTCATAACATTTGGTATCAGAGCTTTGGATTCTAGGATTTCGCTGCTCCAAATAGGTCACCGTGGAATTTTTGCTATAACTTTTTTCTGCAATGTTTCAGAAGAAAAAAAAAAAAAACCATTTGAGACGAACTCGTGATGAACCTCGGATCTGAATTTTAGAGTTTTTCTCACTATATTTTCAGATATATGATCTAAGGAAGCTATGGTTTTTGGAAGTTCTAGAATTTCAACTAAAACAGGTCATCGTGGGATTTTTGCTATAAATATTTCGCTACAAAGTTTCAGAATCTACAACAAAAAATCATTTGAGAACAAATAGGTCTGAACCTTGGCTCCAAATTTCAGATCCTGTCTGGCTATAGTTTTAGAGATATAGTCTGAGGAAGTTAGGGTTTTTGCAGACCCCTAATTTACATTCCAAACAGGTCACCTTGGGAAAATCGTCATAACTGTCTCTCTGAGCATCAGATTGAAATTTCGTAAGAATTTACAGAAAGAGAACAACCTGTAGTTTCTTGTGTATATTTTTCAAATCCCAAGGTCAAAACAGCGACACGTGGAACTTCATACAATTTTTCTCTTTTGAAAAGGTTTATAATCAGGTCATCTTGGTAGATTATGCATAACTCTTTCTTGGATAATCCAATGTTGATTAGACTGGTGGCATTGGAAACAGGACACAGAGGGCCACTACAGATCGCAATTTTAGAACTAGAAGAGCCAAAATTACAGAGTTATAGTCGTTTCAAGATGGAGCTCCTAAAATCAAGAAAAGGCGATATGAGGAAATTTGATGGCAAGGATCCAATAAATTGGATACTTCAGATGGAGCAATATTTTGATCTACATGAGGTGCAACTATTACAAAAGGTACATATTACATCTTCATATTTAGAACTGAGTCAATTTTTATGGTATAAAAGGCTTTGTTCTCATAAACCACTTTTTACGTGGTCAATTTTCATAGAGGAAATGATAACACATTATGAGGATATAAAGAGAAACACCTTCTTTAGCCAATTGTCAAATCTGAAACAAAAGTGTTCAATGGAAGAGCACATTGAGGACTTTCAAAAATTTAATATAAGGGTAAATGATATTCCAAAGAAGCAAAGGATTGATGTCTTCATAGGTACTTTAATGGATAACATTAAACATGAGGTTCGTCTTTGGGAACCTGATTTATTAGAGAAGGCATTCAGGTGAGCAAGAAAAATTGAAAGAGAAATGATGGAAACAAGGAATCCCACCACTCACGACTATAATTATGGAATTGTTTCTTCTCCTAGCCTTCCACAACCTACAAGGTTTACACCACAACGATTGGAAGAAAAAAGAGAAAGGAGCTTTGTTACAATTGTGATAGAAAATGCACTAAAGGTCATAAGTGTGTTGAGAAGAAATTATTTTACATAAAGTATGAAGAGAAAGAAGAAAAGGATCAAGAAACATCAAAAGAAGAGGATATACACTAGGACCCAACCCTAGAGAAAGAAGAAATGAATCCGACCATATCTTGTAAAGCATTGGCAAGAACTACCACTCCTCAAACTATCAAGATAGAAGGACATATCAAGAAGAAAAATGTTCAAGAAGTGAAAGATCACATTGAGCATCAAGAAATGAATCTGACCATATGTTGTAATGCATTGGAAGAAATTACCATTCCTTAAACTCTCAAGATAAAAGGACATATCAAGAAGAAAAAGGTTCAAGCATTGAAAGATCACATCCAGCGTCAGCAACAAGTTCTCCAACTTTTAAAGGATAACGCCACTTTGGTGCAGAATCGAATGAAACAATAGGAAGATCAACATCCTAGTGAAAGAAGTTTGATGTAGATGATTGGGTATTTTTATGGGTACATCTCAAGCAAGCTATTTATGAGAAGAAAATGTTGGCAATACTACATGCACTTAAGAAATGGCAACCTTATCTAATTGGAAGACACTTCAAGGTAAAAATGGATCATGATATTCTCAAATACTGTTTAGAACAACTATTATCTTTAGAAGAATAGAAAAATTGGGTCACAAATATGTTGGGTTATGACTTTGACATCATCTACAGAAAAGGGAAGAAAATTTTTGTTGCAGATGCACTCTCAAGAAAGGATGAGGATGTGGAAGTGTTACGCAGTAATTTGTCACCGTTGGTCACCGTCCTTGTTACCCCCCCATTGTCACACATTGGAGGACACATTTATGGACCTGTGACCAGTGACACAACTTGAAAACACTTGCATTGAGGTCTCCTAAGTATGAATTTCAATATCCCTGAAGACACCCTTTGAAGATTAACCTTGGAAAATACCCTTTTTTCATTAGAGCGGGTCCATAGTGTCTAACCCGCGCCAATGGCTCAGTTCCTACAAAGAGGGTGCGTCCATAGACGCTCTTTCATAGAGCACGGCCCGCGCCACACAATTTGGGCATGATTTTTGGCCAGCATGCACTGGAATGTTTTTTCCTCCATAGCTCACCCAGTTCTCTGAGGAAAAATCCCATAAAAGCAGTCGAGTGTCGTCTTTTCTATCCAAGACAACCCAGCTCAATGGTCATTTTGGGACAATGCCAAAATCTCAGAAGGTGTCCACATACAATGCATATCTCTTCTCCTCCATCTACAAATGCCTGTCTCCCCACATTCAACAGGCTAGTGATAGTATGAGCTAGAGAGTTAGAGAGTGTTTGGAGAGAGTGCTTATGATAGTGAGAACTGAAAGAGAGGTTATGCTGCCGGATTGTTGAGAGAGGAAGTGACTTTGCAAGACATGTTGGACTGCTGACCCAGTTGGAGGCGATTTACAGCGTCAAGCCTTAATTGGTTGTAATTCTTCTCTTTTTTCTATTGAATAATAAGCGACTGTTATTATGGTTCCATTCACATGTTCCTCTGGTAATATTTGAATTATATCCTGCTTGATTGATATATAATTGTATGATATTGGATTTTACGCTTGTTTTGGGTTGTTCTTCATTTGTGCAGGTGTCCATGCGTGGAGCGCAAAGATAGTGACCGGCCATAGCTAGAGGACAGGAGCGACACTTCTCCCACAACAAATAGCGTTGGATCCCAGGTTGGTCTTTCTGATTGACTTTTAAATTGTACAATTAGGAACTTGCATGCAGCGTGTATGATTGTTGCTAGACCCCTGTGGGGCTAGTGGGATCGCCTCTGTCCGTAGAGGGGATTTACCTCCGCAACAAATTGGCGACTCCGCTGGGGAACATCTATTGTTGTTTGTGTTATATTGTCTGATTTGTAAGTCGTGGACGGAGTCTGAAGAGCGGCCAGGCAGCCTTCGAAACACTTCCGCTATGCGGAAGTGAAGTAGATCAACGCCACTTCAGTCGATATCCGGGTTGATTTACAAACTGGGCAGTATCGATCTTGCTTCGCATGTCGTTTTTCTGTCATTTACTTGTCTGAACAATTTCTTTGATTGGAGTTCTTGCTATCCTTCACTCACTGGCTCTGTCTAGCTTTTAAAAGCCAAGCCTCAGACCACCCGCTCTGTCTTTTTGCCTGGCAAATTCCCGCCAGCGCGGTCTTTCTCTGAACAGTCGCGCTACTAGGCGCGATCTGCTTTCGGACAACTCGCGCTACACTCTGTTTAGCGCGAGTTGCAGACTTACATTCGTGCCGCACTGGTTAAGTCTTTTAATAAGCCTGTTTGTCAGTCTCTAATGCTTGGGTCTGGTTTTTCTGCTCTATATATGCCTTCTTGGAGTCTGTTAGATTGATAACTGGCTGGTGGTGTCTCGTCCTTCGGTTGTTTGCCATTGTCTACCGATTTTACATCTTGGCTTTTGTGTTATCGAACCTCCCGTGGGATTGATGATTTATATATCCAGTTCTTTTGTCGTCAGACTTCTATATTCTCCTGGTGGTTATATGAGTTTTTTGCACTTCATATTGCAAATATCTCGCTTTTAGCTCACTTATTTTCCCTGATTTCGTGATAACTTAGCTTAGGTAGTTACATGAAAATCTTGTTTTTCCTTTGCTTTGTTGGGTTGTTGTGTTTGTTTCAAAACTGGCTATAGATTCTTTAGAAGAAATTATCTGATAGTGAATATCTCTTGAAACGCTTTAAGTGCATTATCATTTTTTTTTTTAAAAGAGAAAAGAAAAAGATTTTTTTTGTTGTTTTCATCAATTAGGCATGTTATGTTAGTTTTTTGCTTTAAAAAAGAAGAAAAAGAGAAAAGATTTTTCCTTTC
>APFE031757239.1:56636-80579 GCA_000404065.3 Pinus taeda | reverse complement strand
TTCTCCCACAGCAAATAGCGTTGGATCCCAGGTTGGTCTTTCTGATCGACTCTTAAATTGTGCAATTAGGAACTTGCATGCAGCGTGTATGATTGTTGCTAGACCCCTGTGGGGATAGTGGGATCGCCTCTGTCCGCAGAGGGGATTTACCTCCGCAACAGGAAGCATTGTTTTGTGCTATTTCTTTTATCCAACCAGATTGGATAAACAAAGCAAGGGATGAACGGAAGAAGGACAAAAAAGTGTGGCAACTCATTCAAAAGTTGCATAATATCCCAATTCAAACAATATTGCCATAACTTTAAGAGGAAGGAAAAATCATATTGGAACTTGGAGCAGTCACAAAAACAAGAACCTGATAGCTATGAAATCGATCAATTTCAAAGTATCTCATCAAGTGGAAGAACTTACCCGCTAATATTCCACATGGGAGGAGAATAATTTTATATAGGAGCATCAACAACTACTCAAGTGTTGAGGACAACACCTTTTGAAGGAGCGGGGCATGTTAGGACCCTATACTACTAGTGTAACCCCTTATTGTTATTAGTACAACCCCTTATTATATTGTTGTACCCATGTAGTCCCCATATTGTTATTATTGTGACCTTAAATTATTATTGTTATGTTGGCTGTCATCATATTATGACCCCTTAGACTCCTATATATAGAAAGGAGGTCTTGCCATTTGTATCATCCAAGAATTGTTCATTTGTGTAATGTAAAGGAGGTTGCCCCCTCAAAGAGGCTGGATTATAAGGCGTTGATCTATCTTTTATATCTTTTTGTGAGCTGGTTTCATAACATTTGGTGTCTCAATGATAAAAGAAACTAAATTAAAGAGTCGACTGAACTATCATAAGGATTAAAATCTTGGTCTTAGAAGAACAACTCATCTGAAGGAGTCAAATTGATTCTCTGTTCTATACATATAAGAAGGAAAATATGATTTGTCAAGAGCTGACCTAAGGACCAAAAAATGCACCGATCTATGTTAAATTTGAAGTTTTTCATATGAATCACACAAGTATGATATCAAACTTGTTATAAAGAATGTATATAAATTACTTAGGGCCAAGTCCTCCTTCAATTTTTTGAAGGAAAATGAAATTCTAAAAATGATCAGATTGTTAATACTTGAAGAAAATGTGTATGCAAGAAGATCTGCAATCATGGGATTGAAAACTATATTGATAAGAGGTAACTGACATCATCTAAAATATCCATTGATCTCAGGCATATTAGATAAAGTGTGTCATGACCTTTATAAGATGCATCATATATACTAGTAAGAGAACTGAAACTTCCAATATAGAATGAGTTGAATTCTCTCTCAAGTTTAAAAATTTTACTTAAGAAAGATGAGTGATTGATGCATGAAAGCTTAAAGGAAGGACTTCATATTGCAAAATCTATGGACAAGTCTAGAGCTTGAATCTAGATATGTGCAAACTCTAGCAAGAAAATTGGATTCATGGTGAATCCAAGAATCATTATTGCTTGATGAGTCAAGTTTAGGGCTTTTGAATAATTGGATAAATAGGGGTTGTAAACCCTAGCAGACTAAAAGATCTTGAATAAATAAAGTTTAAGGTTTGTGAGAAAACCCCTAGGATTGAGAATTTCCACTAAAAGTAGAAACCCTATACATTATGAGAAAGTAATGACATCATGATAATGCTATTGATGGATGCAAGGAGTCTAAAGGTCAAGAGGGAAATGACACTCTTCTTAAAGATAAGTAGTTTATATCTCTCCTTCATAATTATTACTATTGTAATTATTGATTAGATTGTCTCTTTTCACTCAATTCTTTACTTAATTATGATTTTTATTCCATGGGAGTACTTGTACATATTGAAGGCTACCAAGATTTTTGGAAGCATATGGAGGACTAGAGAAAATCTATGATGGAGAGGATCTCTATGATGAGAGGTATAGTAATGGATGAGATCTAGATTTAGAGACAGAATAACACCTTTGATTTATGTCAAGACAAAATATGATTGGATGGCAAGAAGTACAAGGAAATGGATTACCTCAGTAAGGGGAAAGAATCTGACGAAATTGTCCATCTTCTGAGATTGTGAAGAAACAAGAATATAACATGTTTTCATGGGCCATATTGACTTGACTAGGCAGATGAACCTTAGACCAGGTTTGACCTAGTTGATGTATTAGATGTGTCTATGTTGAATTGAATAATTCTTTATTGGAAAGGGTTTCTAGGATATTTCTCTGTGTTCCTTGTCTGAGTTGCCTGTTTATGGTTAATGATATATGGTTGATATCTTTCTATGTAATTATTTAATTTTTTGATGTTAATAAGAATGCAAAAATATAAAAAATAATTATAATTTTGATAGACCATGCAAACCTAAACATGGGATCAAAACTAAGGTCAAAAATGAAACCTAGAAGAAAATGATTTGTTTTTTTGTCACTAAGAGTGAAACTTTATCGTGTTAGGATATTCCGACACATAGGAAGCAGTTAAGTATAACTTGGTCTAGCATAGAGTTAGGTAAAGTGTGTTTCTTTACTATGTACTTTTGAAACTTACAATTTGACAGTCACGATATGTAGTGATCCGATAATTCATTCTCTCCTTAGTATTACCAACACTTGATCCATGGCTTAACACCCGATTGGTCCATGATCTCTATTTAAAGAGCATGGAGGGTCATTTGTAGGGTAACCATTCATAAGAGAAGCTTATGTAAATTTTCATTCTTTTATTAATAAATTGCCTGAAGTGGTCACATTGGCTCAGGCCGTGGACTATTTCCCTCTTTGAGGTTTTTAACCACATCAACAATACTGGTGTATTGATCTATGATTTGTTTGTGAGCGGTGTCCTTTGATGTTCTATCTGAGGAACTTACCCTGTAAATTTCTACATATGGTTCATTTATCTTGAGAAAGACCGAACCTCTTTAATTCATGGAAGATCAACCCTAAAGGCTAAATCAAATATCTAATTGAATTCATTCAAATTATGTATGATAGTCTGAAACTAAACTTCAATAGGCCTTAGAAAGCCCTAAATCCTTAAGAGTCAAAGTTTAAAATATTTTTGTAGCCTTTGGTCTACTAAGAAGGCCTCATAAGGAAATGAAAAGATTCCCAAATGTTAGTAGAAAATTTATAGTAAATACGAGGGATATGACTAAGGATCAAAAGAAGCCCTAATCTGAAATCCTCGGTAGGTCAAATCTAAAATGCAAAGGTTTAACAATTATTGCAAAATGATCCTACCTCAAGAAGAACTGAGATCATCTAGATAATATTTTTTCATTAATTCAAATTACCTCCATATATAAATTACCAAGGGCCTCATTTGGTCATGGTAAAAACATTCTAAGAAAAGTTATTTGATGAGTTATCTCAAAAGGACCAAACTCTTGATATAAGATCAATTATCAAATTATTATCTAAAATTACACCACTTATGTTTTAAGTCTCGAAGCATACCCTTATTCCCAAGTAGAAGTAATGGGCACAAGTCTAAGTGTGATATCAAGGATCATATCCCAATATTGGAGCTCTTGTGTCTCAATGATAACAAATAAAAATAAAATTAAAGAGGAGACTGAATTATCATAAGGATTAAAATCTTGATCTCAGAAGAACAAATCACTTGAAGTAGTTAAATTGATTCTATGTTCTATAATAAAAGAAGGATGAGATGATTTGTCAAGAGCTAACCGAAGGGCTGAAAAGGCAGTGATCTATGTCAAATTTGAAGTTTGTCATATGAATCACACAAGTATGATATGGGACTTGATATAAAGCATGTATATGAAATTACTTAGGTTCAGGTCCTCCTTCAAGTTTTTGAAGGCAAATGACATTCTGAAAATGATGAGCTTATTAAGACTTGAAGAAAGTTTTTATGAAAGAAGATATACAATCATGGGATTGAAAACCTATATTGATAAGAGGTAAGTGACATCACCTGAAGTATTCATTGATCTCAGCCATGTTAGATCAAGCATCTCACAACCTTTGAAATATGCATCATATGTACTAATAAGAGAAGTGTAACTTACAATAAAGAGTAGGTTGAATTATCTCTCAAGTTCAAAAATTTCACTTAAGAAAGATGAGTGATTGATGGATGAAAGATGAAAGGAAGTACTTCAGATTGCAAAATATATGGACAAGTCTAGGACTTGAAGCTAGATATTTGCAAACTCTAGCA
This sequence comes from Pinus taeda, assembly GCA_000404065.3. Lineage (NCBI taxonomy): Eukaryota > Viridiplantae > Streptophyta > Pinopsida > Pinales > Pinaceae > Pinus > Pinus taeda. Next base: position 76,375 of record APFE031757239.1, on the reverse strand, counting down.
AGAAAATTGGGTTCATGTTGAATCCAAGAATGATTATTATTTGCCAAATCAAGCTTAGGGTTTTTGAATAATTGGATAAGATAAGAACTTAATATCTCTCTTTTCAATAAATTATTTGCTAAAGTTTGATTTTTATTCCATGGGAGTGAAATTACATATTTAAGGCTTCCAAGGTTTTTGGAATCATATGGAATAATAGAGAAAAGTTGTGATGGAGAGGCTATCTATGATGAGATATATTGTAATGGATAGGATCTGGACTGAGGGGGAGCATAATTACTTTGATTTATGTAAATACAATATGGCAGGAAGTACAAGGAGATTGATTACCTCAGTAAGGGGAAAGAAGCCGACAAAATTGTCCATCTTCTAAGGTTGTGAAGAAACAAGAATAGAGCATGTTTTCATGGGCCATATTGAATTGACTAGGAGGATGGACCTTAGACTAAGTTAGAACTAGTTGATGTCTTAGATGTGTCTATGTTGAATTGAATAATTCTCTATCCAAAAAGGTTGTTGGGCTTTTCACCTTGAGGATTTTCCAAGGGTAATTCTTTGTGTTCTTTGTGTAAGTTGTCTCTTTATGCTTAATTCTAAATGGTTGATGTATTTCTATGTGATTATTGAACGATGTGATGTTAATAAGAATGTGAAAAGATAAAAAATAATTATCATTGTGAAATACCATGCAAAAATCAACATGGGATCAAAGTTAAGGTCAAAAGAGCAACCTAGAAGAAATGTTGTATATCTTCTGTCACTAAAAATGAAACTTTGTGGTTCATTTATCTTGATAAAGACTGAACCTCTTTACTTCGTGGAATATTTTCCCTAAAGTCCAAATCAAGTCTCTAATTGAATTCTTTTAAATTATGTATGATAGTGTGAAACTGAACTTCAGTAGGCCTCAAAAAGCCATAAATCCTCAAGAGTCAAAATTTCAAATATTTTTGTAGTCTCAGATAGACCGAGAAGACCTCATTAGGAAATGAAAGGATTCTCAAATGTCAACATAAAATTTATGGTCAATGTAAGGTATATGAATAAGGATCTAAAGAAGTGCTAGTTTCAAATCCCATGTAGGCCAAATCTAAATTACAAAGGTTTAAGAATCATTGTAGAAGGAGCTTACCTCAAGAAGAACCGAGCCTTCATCTAGATAAGATTTTTCATTAAATCAAATGACCTCCATATATATTTTAGCAAGTGCCTCAGTTGGTCATGGTGAAAACCATCTAAGGAAGCTTTGACGAGTTATCTCAAAGGGAACAAACTCTTGATTTAAGATCAAATATCAAATTGTTCTTTGAAATTACACCTTTTATTTTTTAAGTCTCGAAGCACGCCCTTATTCTCAAGTAAAAGTAATGGGCAAAAGCATTGTGATTTTTTCATACCTCGAATAAAGACTAAGTGTGATCTCATGGATCATATCCCTATAGCAGAGCTCTAGTGCCTCAATGATAAAAAAAAGATACTAAATTAAAGAGGAGACAAAATTATCAAAAGGATTAAAATCTTGATATCAGAAGAACAAGTCATCTGAAGAGTCAAATTGATTCTATTTTATTTACATAAAATAAGGACAACATGGTTTTTCAAGGGCTGATGTAAGGACTGAAAGGAAGTGATATATGTTAAATTTAAAAATTTTCATATGAATTATACAAGTATGACATGGGACCTGTTAGAAAGCACGTATATGAAATTACTTAGGGCCTAGTCCTCCAAGTTTTTGAAGGAAGACACAACTTCCTTCAAAATGATGATCTTGTTAAGACTTGAGGAAATTTTGTATGCAAGACGATTTACGATCATGGGATTGTAAACCTACATTGATAAGAGGTAAGTGACATTCTCAAAATGATGAGCTTGTTAAGACTTGAGGAAATTTTGTATGCAAGATGATTTACGATCATGGGATTGTAAACCTACATTGATAAGAGGTAAGTGATATAAACTGAAGTATTCATTGATCTCGACCATGTTATGTCAAGCATGTCACAACCTTTGCAAGATTTGTCATATATATTGATAAGAGAAGTGAAACTTCTAATAAATAGTAGGTTGAATTCTCTCTCAAGTTCAAAAAGTTCACTTAAGAAAGATGAGTGATTGGTGCATGAAAGATGAAATGAAATACTTCATTCAGCAAAATCTATGGACCAGTTAAGTGCTCGAAGCTAGATATTTTCACACTCTAGCAATAAAATTAGGTTCATGGTGAATCCAGGAATGATTATTGTTTGATGAATCAAGTTTAGTGTTTTTGAATATTTGGACAACTAGGGTTTGTAAACCCTAGCATACTAAAAGAGCTTGAAAAAAAAAATTAGGGTTTATGAGAAAAAACCTAGGATTGAGTGTTTCCACTAAAATTAGAAACCCTAGAACTTATTATAAAGGAATGACATCGTGAAAAAGTTGTTTATGGATTCAAGGAGTCTAAAGGTCAAGAGGAAGCTAACACTCTTCTTAAATAAGTATTTATAATTATTACTATTGTTTTTATTTATTATATAGTCTCTTTTCATGGAAATATTTGCTTAAGTATGATTGTTATTCCATGGGAGTACAAGTACATATTGAAGGAACCAAGGTTTTTGGAAGCATATGAAAAAACATAGCAAATTTATGATGGAGAGGCTCTTTGTGATGAGATACATTGTAATGGACGAGATATAGACTAAGAGGGAGTAGTTTGATTTATGTCAAGAAAAAATATGATTGGATGGCAAGAAGTACAAAGAAATTAATTACCTTGGAAATGGTAAAGAAGCATATGAAAGGTGTTAGATATAGTTCTATAGAGATGATATTTCTTGATGAAATAAGTAAACTACCTCAAGATGGTGAGGTACATGAAGAATTCCTACACTTGTAAGAAGAAAGAAGGCTTTGTACATGCTCCTCAGAGTTGATACACTCATATTGAAGTTTTATCCTACATTATTTGTTCATAAAAGAAAAAAAGCTTATATGTAAGAGGGAGTTACATTGACCAAAAGATTTTCTATAGATGAAAAAGTCTCTCCAAGAACCCTTGCTCAACTTTAGAGGGATATGAACCTACAAATTCAAGATGAATGATATTGATAAGATAGTTGATAACATCAATGAAAAAAGGAACAAAATCAATATTTGTAAGACAAGATCAATTTTAGGAACACTATGGAAGCATATCAGCTTATGGTTGAGTCAAAGAATATAACTCAACATGTGTTGAAGTACCAACATGGTACGATTAGTCATGGTACAATCACTTATGGTTTAAGAAATGTCTCAAACAAAGAAATACAACTGCAAAATTTCAAATTGGGCAAGGAGCGTTGAAAATATAGAGACTTTGTATATCACTTATGACTGAGCTCTAATCTTGAGGATGACCAAGAATCATACATCTATTGCACTCAAATACTGAGTATGTTGCTATGTGAAAGGAAAGTAGTATGATTATAGCTTGCAATATTGGTCAATCAGTTGTAGGTGACAGTAGAATGATAGGTCAGGGTACCTTGAGATAAAGTATCACTACATCCATGACATGGTGAAGAGGAGAGAAATAAGGCTTGCGTACATATCCATCGATGAGTAGACAATTTATATTTTAACAAACTCATTGCCCAAAAAAAAGATCATGTACTTCAGAGAAAAGATGGGGCTTGTGAAGATTACCCCTCTTGTTGAGAGAGAGTGTTGTTTTAACACAACATGGATGGACATTATCTCAGTAGGGAGAACGGGTCCGAGAGGCCCAGAGTAATCAATAGGTAGAGTTTAGTGAGTTCCTCTTGAAGAGAGCCAATAACACACCTGGAAATGGTGTAATGAAGTATGTGGACCCAATCACACAACAAGAAGGTTGTAGTGAGGTCCTTTAGCATCTGGACCCAATCATCAACCAAGGAAGGGTTGAGTGAGTTCTTGGACTCGGTCACACAACAAGAGGGTGTAGCGAGGTCCTTCAACATCTAGACCTAATCACCAACTAAGGAAGGGTTGAGTGAGATCCTAGACCTGATCACACACCAAAAGGGTGTAATTAGGTCCTTCAACATTTGGATGTGATCACCAATGAAGGAGGGGTTGAGTGAGCTCTTCGACCCAACCACACACATGAAGGGTGTGGTGAGGTCCTTTAGCATCTAGACCCAATCACCAACCAGGGAAGGGTTGAGTAAGGTCTTGGACCCGATCACACACCAAAAGGGCATTGTGAGGTCCTTTCAACATCTAGATCTGATCACCAACTAATAGTAGTTGAATGAGGTCTTGGCCCAAATTTCTCACCATGAAGGCTGTGTGAGTGCTAGCTAGTTGATCTCTTAGCATTTTGGCCTAGGGAGAGGCCATGGGGACCAATCACTCTGGACGAGTGATTCGTGATGTGTTGATGGCATTGTCATGGGTTTGGTACCATGCTAGATATGGTCACCAGAATATGTTGTCGGTGATGATGATGTCGATGTCAAAGATTCCTACTAGTTGATGATGAAAATGTGTTAGAGATTTCAACTAGTGGCTGATAACAAGGTGATGCTGATAATTTCAAATATGCTGACAAGGTTGGTGATAATTTGTTATAACCTTTTCATAGATAAATTCTATCAACATGAGAACATATATATAATCATTATGAATACCTCCCTAGTAAAGAGGGAGTGTGGATTTTTGTAACTATTGTCGGTATTCATAATTTATTTGTAAACCATATTTTAAATGCTAAGAGTCAAAATAAAAATATTCTGTGACAAGCCCCCTTTGGAATTTCAAAAGAAAGAAATTTGAATTTTTGAAATTAAAAGCTTTGGCTCCAAACAATTCTATGGACCTCCTCCTAGTCAAGTCAACCTCATCATGAATTCAAGTCATCTCCAAAAAAAGACACACCTATTCACCTCCATGAAAAGACTATAACTAAATGACATTTTTTTCTCCTTTGTGGGAAAGACAAGCTCATATGGTCTAAGGTAGCTTCTATGGTTTGAGGAAAATTCTTGGAGGTTTGTGACAAGAAATTTGGGTATATTTTCTCTATGGTTCAATTATTCTAACAGATAATTTCTGAGGTCTAAAAGCTACAACAATTCATCATTTTGTGGTCTGTGAGATACATAAAATCACTTATCTTTCGGTTCTTTGAGCTACAGAAAGTTGTTGTTCTACAGTTTGCGAACCACAAAAATTGGAATTATGAGGTTTGCAAGCTACAAAATATTTCTTATATTTAAGTATTGAGAGCTACAGAAAGTCTCATTTTCCAAGCATGCGATTGGATGTTCTAAGGCAACAAATAAAGCCTATTCTGAGGCTAGCGAAGGGATGTTTTGAGGAAACAAAGACATGAGTCCTAAGGTAGAAAAATTGTTCATCTTCTGAGGTTGTGAAGAAACAAGAGCAGAGCATGTTTTCGTGGGTGAGATTGAATTGACTAGGATGATGGACCTTAGACCAAATCTGTCCTAGTTGATGTCTTAGATGTGTCTATGTTGAGTTGAAGAATTCTCTATTAGAAAAGATTGTTGCATTTTTACCCATGAAGGTTTTGCTAGGGTAAATTTCTATGTTATTGATGTGAGTTGTCTCTTTATGGTTAATGCTATATGGTTGATTATTTTTGTGTAATTATTTAATGATTTGATGTTAGTAAGAACGTGAAAAAATAAAAAATAATTATCAGCTTGAAAGACCATGTAAAAATCAGCAGGTTATATAATGTTGGGACTTATATTTTGTGCATTGAATTTGTAGTTTTGTGTGGATGTGGGAGTATATACATATTATCTACCCTACATTTCCTACCCTTTAGTGTCACTTTTTACTTTTGTCACTTGCTATTTATAGTATGTTTATTTTGAGTAGGGTTTCCATGCATGATGATATGTGGTGGTGATTATGTAGTGACTAGGTAGTGACATGGCTTTTTCCTCTCTAGTAATGTGCACTTCCCAATTTTTAGGAATATTATACATAAATTCACAATTCCTTAATATTTTGGAGGACAACCTTATCCATAATGTTATCTACTCATGGCTTAAATCTAGGAAGCCTTATCCTTTGACTTTTAATATTATTTTTGGATATTTTCTTCATCCCTTGAGTTACAAACTATATGAGAGTTATATTTTTTTCCTCAGTTAATTTTGTCCTAGTTTATCTTTAAATAACTCTATTATCGATCATAACTCTATTTTAGACCCTACAAGCCCATTTGTAGATGATTTAACTAGAACTAAGGGAGAGTTTCTTTTCTACTAGTTGAGCATGCACTTGGAACCATACTTAGTGCATATTATTCCTTTCTATGAGAAGAAAATTTTATTGTACTCAAGTCAAGAAATAATCATAAAGTGAAATCAAATTGGTTCTATAGTAGCTTATTCTATGTGAGTGTTAATTTATTCTCCTTTTTTCTTTCTACTTGCAATAACTAGTGTAGCAATTTTATTACAACTAGACTTTGTTCTTGTGCTTAAAATATAGCAATTTCAACAATATTCTAGAGGGTCCAAAACCCTATCCCTAATTAGGAGTTAAGATACTTAAAAAAAAAAAAAATCTTAACCTTATATGAATATGAAACCATGTTAAATATTGAGATACTTGGAAAGGAAGAGATCTCATTCTGCTTGTACTATTTATTATTCCAAACTTGAGTAGAGAATATAGAAATGGGACATTGAATAATAATATTGGAAGTACAAGACCTTGTAACAAACATTCAGTAAAAGAAATCGATGGAAACTCCATAGTGAGTGGACTTTCTTTGTACTTGAATTTCATAAGTGAGAAGAAAATATTAAGAGCATAAGCCTCACCTTATACTTGTGTTTTTCCATATTGGCTTTTCATAGGGTACATGTCTTATTTATGTAGATGGTGTGTTAATTACTTAGCTCCATTTTATTACAATATTTCATCCATCAAACCAATAATATCAAATATGAATCTAAAAAAATTACTACATAATAAGAGATTTTAAAATATTGTAAGATCACCTTTGATGAACTATTCTAGCATAATATCCACAACAATTTATAGATAATGTTGGTAGAAGAGAAATAAGCAAGTGAAAACAAATACCATGTTCTAGTGCCATCATTTCTTCCTAATCCTTGCTTAAAGTGGAAGAAAAAGTGGACATAAAGTTTTACCATGGTGAGATTGATGTTGTTAATTTGAACCATTGGTTAAATAGTTATAATTTAATTTTAATGTTCGTGGGATGGGAGAGAAGGAAGGAATTCATTCTCCTAACTAAAGTGAGAAGGTTATGCCAAAACTTGACGATAAATTCACATTAAGCTACTTAGGTTGGAGTGTGATCCCCATTACAATAGCCACTAAACATTAGTGCATATCTAAACAACCATTATAACCACTCAATATTGATTTTAACACTAAATATAAGTGTTGGAAGCTACATCCAAAGCTGAATCCAAAGAAATGCAAGAAGGATTCCAAGAATAAGAACATACAAGTCATAGATACAAACAACTAGGTAGATGATAATGTAGGTGTAAATGAAAATAGTCTTAGTAGTATAACGCACAAGGATGTGAATTTGATAAGCCTTGATCCCAACTAAGACGAGATGTCTAAAATTTCAATATAAATATTCAGGTCAATAAGTCAAAGGTTGATGCAATATTTGATTATCATTCATAGACCAATCTCATAGTAGATCTAGTCAACAAGATTGGATTGGAATTTCATAACCCTCATCACCCATATCCATTGGGATGGGTAAATAATGATACAGAGATCATGATCACTAAGTAGCGTTAGATCAATTTTTCTATAAGTGCAAATTATATTGAATAATTAGAGAAAGACATAGATAATGGGACTTTGAAATTAGTGATTTTAGGGCCCATCTAGAGTGCCATTTTTTACCTAAACAATATATTTTTGACCTTGTTAATATGGTTTTTTTATATTTTTACATTATAAGTCAATAAGTTATGCATGATACTTAATTAATATTTTCATTCTTATGTTGTTGTTGTTTTTGGTACAAGTAATGCATTACATGTGGTAGGATATTATGAAGGACCTTTCACTAGTAACCTTACAAGGGAATAGGGATCTTAATATGAGATTACTAACAATTAAACTAAAGATACTCTAATTACCCAAGGACGCACCAACAGTTGAAGATCGAATATGCTAATAGTATTAGGTATAGAAGAAATATTCCTCTTAATCTTGGTATTTTTGGAGGGAATCAACCCCACCTATCATCGACGACTATTCCCTGTTTCATGTATAAATTGAGGAATCTAAGGGACCTTCTATACTTTATATTCTTATCCATTTTCCTATTTTATCATATGTTTATAAATTTTTATTACAGAATTTCAAGATTTGCATTTTGTATATTGTCATATAGAAAGATAAATTTCATGATATAATTACTATCTTGAGAAAAAATATGATTGATATGATTTGTCTTAGGTTAGTTAGGTATTTTTAATCATCATGAAGGAATTTAATTTATTTTTGCTTCTTTCTTTAACAAAATAGGAAAGTTCCCTATAGCAACACAAAATTTTCTATAGTCCTACAATTGTTGCTATAGCTAAATGAAAAACTCTTCCTTTTAACATATTTCTCCCAAACAATGCACATATTGTCTACAAAAACACAAATGACATCGTAAAATGAGGTTAAACTAAATGGAAATTAGGATTTGGGTAGTCTTCATTTAAATTCTCATTCTTAGGGTTTATTGTAACACCCTCCTCTCACATCTACCCAAGTAACCAACCAGTCGTGGTAAACATGTGATGAGAGGCTACTGTGACGGGGTTCAACCTCCTACGTGACCTTAAGGAAGTGGTATCAATCGAAACACAACATACAAACCTTCCACATCCACATGAGGAATCTCAGGAACCATCCCAACCTTTCTACCAACCAACGCCTAGATCCCACTAAGTTGTTTGACTAATTAATCCTTGGACTCTCCCATGATATGGGCATGCCAGGTTCTATAGGGATTTGGACACTCCCACAACATGGCATGCTAGCATCCAGGGACTATTTTACTTCGTGTTTTTCCAATGTCCCTGGGATTTAAGCCACTTTTTCAAGCCCAAAGCCTAGGTCACTACCTAGAATTGAATGACACCTTTAGAACATAAAGATAACAAGGGAATGATGATACAAAGGCAATTACTTAAACAAGCCCTTGACTGGACCCCTACTAGTTTGTTGCAATGTCTACACCCACCCTCCAAAACTTTTCCTATGCTTCATTTTAAAGCCTCCCTTCTAAATCACAACAGCTCATCTTGCACTGATCCAAGTACTTGTGCTTTGATAGAGCCTCATCCTTTACATATTGGCTTGTGTTTTCTTACTTGTTTTACTCTCTAACCCACAAGTCGATCTATTGAATTGGTTTTAATCCTGTTCTGGGCTTGACTTAGAGAACTTCTCAATCCTTGACGGAAACCATCCTTGCTCTCAGGAATAGCGCAGTCCAAGCTGGAAGTGAGTGTTCAGCTCAAGAATTGTGTAGTGATAGTTGACAGTCAGCCTTGAGCTGGAAAATTGTGTAGAGCATGGGAGGCAGCCTAGATCCACTCAACCCAAAAATTGCGGAGAAGCCTGTGCTCAGAAACTTCTCAGTGCATGAACCAGAGAGTTGTCATGTCCTTCCCAGAACTTTGCAATCTTTCCAGGAAATGTATGGTATTTTTTCCTAAAAAGAAATAAAACTAAATGGAAAAAAAAAATCCCTAGGAAGTAGGGATAAATTTCAAGTTTCCCGAAGGTGGCACATTGTTATCTTTAAAGTTTCCGCCAAGTGTCACTTTTGTTCTTGATCTCAGGTATGCACATCGTGAATTCCAAATTTTCTCAATTCTATGTAATGGATGCCACAGAGCTCATTTGTACGTGTGATCATCAAGCTCTAGCATTCTTGAGGAAATCAAGGAACCTTCGAAGCATTGTCATCACTTTTTGTGGTGAGTTTTTCTTTTTGTCGTCTTTTGCTGCTCTTTCTATCACTTTTTGTGGTTTGGCTTTTGAGAGTGTTGTTTCACTTATTTCTTTGAACGACTGATGGCATTTTAACTCGCTTAGCTTGTAGAAGTGTTGTTTCAATTTATAGATTTCCTTTGCCAAGTGTCGCATGAGTCTTCCCATTTTTTCACCAACGGTCGATGTTGTGGCGACTCTCTTCACATGCTTCATTTTCCTTCGGTTTAATCAATTGCTACACATATTTCACATGCATGCATCAACACTTAGTCAGAATTTCACCTGGCATCACATCATCCTTTAGACATTCTTGACTTTCACACTCCCCATTAGTAGATCTAAGCTCCCCTTTCCCTGATCTCACATTTCACTACATGCACTGCACAATCTAGGAGCTCAAGGCGTCTACCTTAGATTATGTAATTGTGTAAATCTTGTCATGGCATGCCTCCAACTATGCACTACATAGTTCTAGGAGCCAGTCTCCCATCTTGGCCATTGAGACTCCACAATGCACAGTCTCTCCTAGGCCCTGGCCCATACTTAACTGCGCATTATGCAGTTCCAGTCATCAAGCTTCCACACTAACTTCTAGGACTATGCAATGCATAGTTCCCACAGTCATTTAGTCACCCCTGCCAGTTAAAATTGTGAATTCCCTCTCATCAGATACCCTGATTGCTACTTGATCATGCTATGAATTTAGAATTGTAAGAGCTAATGTTTTCTTGCCATGAGTGTCCTTTTTGTCCAACAGGTACCACACTCATGAAGCACTTATCTTTAGTAGTAATTGTACCATGGCACCAAAGGAGTTGCTTCAAGAGAGACCATTGAAAGTAACATTGGGAAAGCAGTTGAGAAAGCGCCAGTTTACTTGCCAATATATGCGAACACTCAATTGTTCATAGAAAAGGAGTCAACACTTACATGGAAACAAGTCCAATAAGAGTGGCAGAAGGAAATAATCTAGAAAAAGATCAGGGAAAAAGGAAGTTGTTGACATAATAATGGGAGAACAAAGTTGTAGAGTGAAATCGGATTCAATATTCATGTAGGAAACTTTGGAAACATAAGCAAAAGGAAGCAGAGGATAGAGACAAAAGAGCAGAGGAAGAGACAAAAGTATAACTTGTAGGTAGAAAAATTGAGATTGCAGGAAGCAAAACAAGAACTGAAGGAAGGATGAGAGTTAAGGAGGGAAGAACAGGAAGAGAAGCAGAAGCAGGACGAAGAGCAAAGGCAGTGCAAAATGACAGATAAAACAACGCCAATACAGGTTGATGAGTCAGAATAGCCAACAACTGAGGAAGAGAGAGAACAGATGTAGGTTCCCTCATAGATGTTAAACATAAGAACCAAGTCCAACTAGAGATCAATGAGTTTATAGAGAAGCTAAGATGAGAGGCCACCAGGGAAGAATTAGAGTTGAACACACAAAATATGCAGAAGTATATCGATGGTCCTTTCAAGGTCAACACCATGTGGCTCATGGTTTAGAATGAGTTGGATATAGGTTCTGGGACCATATACCCAGATGCCATGGAGGCAAGGGTCCTTTTTAAGGAAGACACCATCATGCAGTACCAAGATTGACATCAATATGTGAGTGAGAAACATAAAGTGGAGGTTGATGGGTTGAGCTTTCGCTAAACTTTGGAGCCATAATGTTTTTTTCTTATTAGGCCGTCTCTAGCTTATTTTGACTCACATGGGTACATGTGGAAATGTTATATTATTTGTAAATATGTTGCAAGTGAAATTCCAAGTGTCAATAATGGAATGTGAAAGGTCATCATGCTATGTAATGAGATATTTGTAAAGAATTTGAAGAGTCATGAGGGAAGTCAAAGAGTCAGAAAGGGGAGTGTCAAGGGTCACCCCACCCTTTGTTATAAATAGAACCTCATAAATCATAGAAGGGGATTTTGGGGACCCAAGCTTTTGGCTAGGCTTAAGCTTAGAAAAGGCTTGGGAGTATTATGACAAGCCTTAGCTTCTTCATAGCATAGAGGGAGTATACTTCTTTCGAGGAGTAGGTGTTCTTGACTATAATGTTCCACTATTGGGACTAGTGGTCTTCAATGGTGTATGCATGGATTGAACTTTCACTTATAATAACAAAATGAGAGCCAACACAATTTCATGCATATGTTGTTATTGTAGTTGGATTATTCTAGTTTCTTTCTCAATGTATGTTATTTAACTTACGCATTTTCTTATGAACTAATTTTTATACAATTGTACAAATCTTATTGAAGGTGTGTTGTTAGATTAACCCATCACTTTAACTTGTGGACTATTCCGCATTTTAGCTTGTGATGTCATTTCACTCGTGTGTTCCTTTCAAGCTATATACTATTACAGGCTTCTAAGGGGCACACTTCCTTTTCCCTTTCGTGTGTTAGAACCCCCATGCATCGCACTTGACTCTTCGCAAGGTCACACACTTTCTCTCACCCAAAGTTATCATACTTATCTCTATGTGCTACCGTGGTCAATGCATTACACTACCACCTACGGCTGGGACACCTACTCCAAATGGTTTGAGCTCTAGTTGGGACTTCTTATTGAGGAGATCCCTTGAATTTTGGTGGGTCCAACACATTCAACATAGCCATGACAAGAGTTTCTTCAAACATATCATAAATATGTAATATATAGGTGTAAGCAATATATCTAATCATAGGGGTCTCATACTTATCTAAGATTCACTAAGAAGCATTGATGCATCAACACATTATTTTTAGTTTCATCCATTATACCATAGTTACATTGTTCATTCATTTACAATTCAAAACATGATGAGAGCCATACATAGGCACTCTCATAATACATATTCATAACCAACATAATAGAAAGAAAAATACCAAGGAAACCACAACCATATCATCCACATATAAACTACTAAAATACACATAAAAGAAGAAGGAGAAATAACCTCATATTAATGATGCAAAAGCCAACCTGGTATGGGACTACCAAGTTCCACCTTACTGTAGATATCTCTTCAACTAGTCACCCCCATGCCATATTCCAAGCATGAATGTGGGATATAATAAAACACATCAATTAAAACCATCTAGGGCTTCCATAGGCCAAACCACCTCAACCCATCAAATAACTATTCCACCTCAATGTCGAACATCACAAAACCATCATCAGATTGGTCTCTACCCAAGCCTTCAAGGGCTCCAAATCATCTGTTCCAACCCAAATTCTAGGAATAGTAACTCAACACACAGATATTTCCGGGCTCTAGAGAGTTTATCCAACCAAGCCCCCAGGACTAGTAACTCAACCCACAACTTTTCTAGGCTTCCAAAGCATTTGTCCAACCAGGGATTCTAGAACTAGTACTCAACCCAAGTTGTTACAGGTCTTCTAGAGTGTTTTTCCAACCAAGGCTCCAAGACTAATAATTGAACCCAAGCCATTATAGAGCTTCTAAATCATTTGTCCAACCAAGGCTCCAGGAACTAATAACTCAACCCATGCTAAAGGAAACATGAGAACCAACCAGAAAAATGAAGAAATGAAACCATAACACCATGGCTATCCAAGAAATGGCATGGCTAGGAAAATCCACTTTCAATCTAGGAAATCCTCCATGCCAATGAGAAATCATGACCAATAAACCACATGCATGCCAAAACTAGTGAGGAATACGTACATGCAACTTGGTACCTGCAAGCAAAACCCATTGTAGTTATTGATCCCGAATTCATCTTGCACTTCTTGCTCTTCCTTTTCCTTCTTGCCCCAAAGATCCAAGTATGCCGCACTCTCTAAGAGTGCTCCAAGAAAAATATAAGTGTCCAAGAGTATGAGAGAGAGAGAATAGAGAGAGAGCTCCAAAACTGAACTAACCAAGCTTGCCCACTAAACCTCAAAAGCCTTTTTATCAATGAGGCCTCTATTTTCTTCAATTTCCATTATTTTTATTCATTTTCCTCCTCACATGCAACCTATAACCTTTTACCTTCCTTTTCTCCTAATTTCCATTAGTTTCATAAATAAATGTGTCAAAAATGTCATTTTTCCTTTCCAAGTCCTTTTCCATTTCCTTTGCCAATTTCCTTAGTCATAATAAACTAATGAACACCCACATTAGGATGTATTTCCAACCATTCAACTTGGAATATGTGTCCCATGACTGCGGTCTTATATTTTTTTACATGGATTTTTAACTAGGGTTGTTACATTTATGCTCTCCCTACATTTTGAATTATACTTTATGTAATTTAGGTTATATGAACTCCCTTATCTATAATAGTTTCTTCAAGTTAAATTAAATATAATTGGTAAGGTAGAATTCATTTCAAGCATTTCTCGATTTCCATTGCAATTGAATTAGATAGTTTCAGTAGTATCAATGGGTTGATTTTGCATTATCTAAACCATCTGAGTAAGACCTATGGTGTAATTTGCCCCTTAATTAGCTAGGAGCATTAACATAAGTAGTTGCAAGATAAGGAAAAGAGAGTGTGGCTTGCATATATAGTGAAAAAAACCATTTAATTTTGTATGAACACTAGGTTAATCATTAAAGTTAGTAGCTATAGAAGGGAATCATTCTAGTTGTAATTTTGAAACCCACCACTTTTTGGCATCATTTCAGAAAAGGTGCTAAAATTCTACATTTTATTCTCTTGTCATCAAGCAATTTACATAAAAATTATATAATTGCATTTCTACATAGAATGCATGCCTCATCTTAGAGATAAGTTAGGTAAATTTTTACAAAAAAATCCCCATCTCTAAACCTAAAACTATTAATTAGCAACAATAAGTTGGTTGTGATACCTACCATACAATACAATCATTGGACCTTCCAAAATGTTTGGAGAGGAAAAGTATATAATTTGAGAACCTATCTAGAGAAGAAGGAGCTTCATCTCATTATACTGTAGATGAAGATGGAAAACAACTTGAGGTTTTTTAATTTACTACGAGGGGATTAATGGAGAAGAAAAAATGAAGAGAACCAATCCTTTTGTACTCTCTCCTTTCTATGAATTACCTTCTGAAGATCATAATACCTTCATGTTTGAGTTTGTTATTGCTGACAAGGCTTATGACTATATAGCTTATGGACATAATCTAAAACTCTTTCCCTCCACACTGAAAGATTTAGCTCTATGATGGTTCTTGAGCTTGGAAATAAACAACATTTCTAATGGGAATATGATGAAAACAAATTTTAGCAATAAATACAAAAAATATTTTAGACTAGAGATACTAGAGGTGAGATCTTTGGAATGACCCAAGGGAAAAAAATTCTAGAATACTACGAGGAAAGGTTTCAACTTGGCTAGAAGGATGCACACAATTATCTTCCACTAGATTTTATGAGTTCTATCATTCATGATTGGGCCCAACAAACCACCAATATAGAGAGGGGTAGCCATTCTATATTGTGAAAGAGTTAAACAATTAACGTGGAGGAAGTCAACATAAACATAGAATAGAGGAAGGGTGACTTTTCTTGGAAAAATTCTTGAGTCCCTCTCCATAGCAAATAGATGGCCAAAGAATAATTTGCTTCAAAAATGAGGGAGGAGTGAATACCAAACATATTTTTCATTCATTGGATCTTCATTGGAATGCTAAAACTAATTTCAGGTTGATTCAAGAGAGAAGCATGCATAGGTGGTGGCTATATGTGTAATCCAAAAAATTGAACATTTCTAGTCACATGTGCGCATGGATCCATTTCTACTTGAAATTTTCCTCTCGTGTCCCTCTTTGCATCATAAGCTTTTTGTTTTTGACATGGATGGGCATCTCTACTTATCTGATCACCTCTATGGTAGACAAATAACAATACCACCAATAATGGGATATGGTATTACTCACAAAATGGTCATGGCATAGGAATGGAAATAACATAATAATACTTGATGTTGGAAGCATAGTGAGAAGTTATGAGCAGGAATACATTAAATTTTCTAGGACAAATGGAGAAATTTCCATAGAGAATGAGTGGGGACTTAGAAGAGTGCAGGCTGAATAGCTACATGAGCTAACAAGACAACATGTAATATCTTCTAGTTATACTTGACGGGGTTTTGAACAAAACCATCCTTTGATACTACTTTTAGACTCATGAGGATGGATAATTGGTTATTGATAAATGTGAGATGAATATTATTAAACGATACACATATAAATACAATTTTGTAACATTGGTTTTATCTTCCAAATGTTCTCTTGGATTCCCAATGGTAGTTTGTATTCCTTCAGACCAACCCTAATAGATTATATGTCCATAATTATGACACCTAATGCAAGACACAAAACATGTTTTGTTATATTGTTTTATTTTATATCTTTGTAGTTTACTTATGGAGAGATTTGTTTTGTGTGAAGATTAGATTTGATATATATTTAATAGTATTTAGTATTACTTATGTGTTTCTATATATGGAAAATCCACACTTCTTTTTAACATCGTCAAGATTGATGCTTTCTTTTCTTATTTTATTTTTCTATCGCATTACTAATTTATCACCCTAGGACTTTGGACTCTAACCTCAAACATTATCCACCCACTACTTGATATTACACCACCAAAGTGATGACATCTTATTTTATAGTACTCTTAATGGATTAATGCACTAATAGGTAGGAATTTACTAGCCTCATATTAATTATTAGAACTATGAAACCCTAAGAGACATTCTAAGAAGTTTTAGTGAGACCCATACAACGTTTTTGTCTTAGATATTAGGAAAATTTACGTAGCACTAACAAATAGATGAACGCCTCAATCTCTTGGTAGTGGGATGCATCACCTAGATATCAAGACATGACATAAACCAAGTGTTCTAGCTCATTTGATGTTTTTGGCCAACCATATATTAGGAGTTTTTTCTTCTATGACCTAAGATGTTAAGAGAGATATAAACATTGAGATTCTTAGCCAGTGGAAAGGAATTTATCCTTCTTTTTCATCCTCAAGGGTCATTGAGGTTTCCTTTTGAGTACCCACATGTGGGGCATTCTTCTTTGTATGGATTTTGTTCTCATACACAAATGATTTGTACTATGCTTTTAAATTTAGAATGTATATCTTATAGATCTTATATCATATAGATTAGATCTCTTTTATATTACTTTTGTGGATATGTTGTTATGAAACCAGCTCAAGAAAAGATAGAAAAGATAGATCAACGACTTAGAATTCAGCCTCTTCGAGGGGGCAACCTCCTTTACATTACATAAATGAACAATTCTTGGATGATTCAAATGAAAAGACCTCCTCTCTATATATAGGAGTCTAAGGGACCATAACATAATCAGAGCCTACATAACAATAATAATGCAAGGGCACAATAATAATAATAGAGGGCTTCTATGGGGCTCAATAGTAACAATATGGGCACTACATGGGTACATCAATATAATAAGTGGGTTGTACTAATAACAATAAGGGGTTACTCTAGTAGTATAGGGGCCTAACATGCCCCTCTCCTTCAAAAAGCGTTGTCCTCAACGCTTGAGTAGTTCTTGATGCTTCCGTGTAAAATTATTGTCCTCCCATGTGGAAAATTCAGCTGGTAAGTTCTTCCACTTGATGAGATACTCTGAAATTGATCGATTTCGTAGCTGTCGGGTTCTTGTTTCTATGACTGCTCCAGGTTCCAATATGATTTCTTTGCATTCGGCCTTCCAAGGCTCCGCCTCCGTCTCTAGGTCTTTATTCGTCTCGCTCAGCAACCCTTTCTCGCTAGCCACCAACTGAAGCTTTGCTTGTAGCTCTGAAAGCTTGCTCAGCAGGATCTCCTTCTCAGCATTCCAATCTTCCTGTGCCATTTGGTAACTTATGTTGATCTCGGCAGTCTCTTTTCTGGCAATATCTAGCGATAAAAACACTTCAGTTTCCAATTTCCGATCTTCATTGGCTGTCTCTAATTCTGACGATATCACTTGAATTTGATTTTTCAACTTCAAAACAGTTGCATCCAGATTCTTCTTATCAAGGTTAAGTCTTCTACACTCGTCTTCTTTCATAGAAATTTCGGCATTGAATCTTTCCTTGGCTTCCTGCAATTCTTTGACTGCTTGAGAAATCACAGATTTGTATTCGTCATCCTTCTTTATAAGTTCTTCTCTCAATTCTTTCTCGGCCTCCTTCCATTCATCAGTCATTTTCCTTGCAGACTCAATTTCTGATAGGAACTGGGCCTTCAGCGACTCCGCCTCTGTCTTTAGCTCTCTATTTGCCTCGTTCAGTGACCCTTTCTCGCTAGCCATGAACGCAAGGTTCGTTTCTAGCTCTGCAAGCCTGCTCAACATTTTCTCCTTCTCCACATTCCAAGTTTCTTGTGTTATTTGGCTAATTCTAGTGATCTCGGCCGTCTCCTTTTTGGCTGCTACGATCTGTGATAAAAGTAGATCCTTTTCCAATTTCCGAGCTTTATCGGTTGCCTCTAATTCTGAAGATCTTGCTTGAATTTGATTCTTCAACTGCAAAACATTATCCTCCAGATTCTTTTTATCAAGGTTAACTGCTCTACACTCATCTTCTTTAGCGGAAATTTCGGTATTGAATCTTTCTTCAGCACCCTGCAATTGTTTGAGTGTTTGAGAAATCGCAACCTGGTCATCCCCGTCCTTCTTTCCAAGTTCTCTCAATTCTTTCTCAGCCTTCTTGAATTCTTCATTCATTTTCCTTGCAGATTCAATTTCTGATACCAATTGGGCCTTCAAAGATTCCGCTTCAGTCCTTAGCTCTCTGTTTGTCTCGCTCAGTGAACCTTTCTCACTGGACATCAACTCAAGGTTAGCTTCTAGTTCTGCAAACCTGCTCAGCATTTTCTCCTTCTCCAATTTCCAAGCATCCTCTGCTATTTGGCTACTGCTGGTGATTTGGTCAGTCTCTTTTTTGGCTGCTATAATCTGGGATAAAAGCACTTCTTTTTCACATTTCACAGATTTAGCGGTTACCTCTAAGTCTGCAGATATCTCTTCAATTCTATCTTTCAACTGCAAAACAGTTTCCTCCAAATTCTTTCGATCAAGATTAACTGCTCTACACTCCTCTTCTTTCGCGGAAATTTCAGAATTCAATTGTTTCTCCGCGTCCTGCAGTTGTCTGTGTATTTGAGAAATGGCAGCTTCGCATTCGGCATCTTTCTTTGCAAGTTCTTTTCTCAATTCTTTCTCAACCTCCTTCCATTCTTCAGTCATTTTCCTTGTAGATTCAATTTCTAATCCTAATGCAGTGACATTTGTGGACAAAACAACTTTTTCTTCTCTTAAGCCAGTGATTTCTTTCATAAGGATTTGATTGAGGTCGGTCAACTTTGATACTTTATCATCTCCTCGCGTGGAAGAGCGATCATTTGCAGCTTTAGCTTGTGGTTGCTCGATGTGATCTTTCACTTCTTGAACATTTTTCTTCTTGATATGTCCTTCTATCTTGATAGTTTTAGGAGTGGTAATTTCGATCAATGAATTACAAGATATGGTTGGATTCATTTCTTCTTTCTCAATGTGATATTTCACTTCTTGCACCATTTCCTTCTTCATATGTCCTTCTATCTTGAGAGTTTGAGGAGTGGTAATTCTTGCCAATGCTTTACAAGATATGGTATGATTCATTTCTTCTTTCTCTGGGGTGGGGACCTGGTGTATATCCTCTTCTTTTGATGTTTCTTGATCCTTTTCTTCCTCCTCTTCATATTCTATGTAAAATAATTTCTTCTTAGCACACTTATGACCTTTAGTGCATTTTCTAT
>APFE031757239.1:16652-37905 GCA_000404065.3 Pinus taeda | reverse complement strand
AAAAGAAAAATAAGGCTCATGATTTAAAAAATTATTGGACATAAAAAATTTTAAAGTGCCAAAAAATGTAACATTAAAAAAAAAAATATCCACGCTTAATACATTAAAAAATTCGAAGTGTAAAAAATAAGCCCTCTAAAAAAAGGTTGATGCTGCATCAACACGTTTCAAAATCAGCATGAAAATCACTAACATTTAAAAACAAATATTTATATTTGATACATAAGAAAATTTAAAGTGTCAAAAATATGCTTCGAAAAAAAAAAGTGTATTATGCATCGCCACTTTTCAAAATCGGTTGACCTTTTTGCTACCTCAATGAAACGTGTAATCGTATCAGTTCTCGTTTCAAAGTTTACATTGTTTGTGATGCATTTAGCACTAAGGTGGAGAAAGTGTAGGGTCACGATGTCAATGAACTTTGGCACAAAAGAATTGGTCATTTGGATCATGGCACCTTGAATATTATATTGCAAAAAACCATTGGCCTCCCTAAAGGATCATTTGAGCAGCATGATGTATGTAAAGGATGTACCTTAGGGAAGTACACAATATCCATATTCCGTGATTAGGACAACAAAGCACATGCAGTCTTGGAAAGGATCCACTCTAATATATGTGGTCCTTTATCGACAACCTCCACTGCCATACACAAATATTTTGTCACTTTATTGATGACTTCTCAAGGAAGTGTTGGATATTCTTCATGTTCATAGAGTTCAAGGCACTCATTGATAAAGAAACCAACAAGAAGGTAAAGGCTCTCAAGAGTGATAGTGGAGGTGAGTACATGTCAAATGTATTCAAAAACGATTGTTTGAAAGAAGGAATTCAACTAGAGCTAACAACACCCCAAAACCCACAGTAGAATGGGGTAGCTAAGAGGAAGAATCGTAGCATCGTGGGAGCTACGAGGGCTATGTTGCATGACCAAGGCCTACCATTACATTTGTGGGAAGAGGCATGCAATGCATCATTCTATTTGCAAAACCAAAGTCCTCATCGAATTCTGGGCATGATTACACCAAAGCATGATTTCTTGGGGAGAAATATGGATGTGTCACACTGTAGGATTTTTGGAGCCTTTGTGCACTACCATGTCACCAAAGAATCAAGGAAGAAGCTTGAACCGACATCAGAATTGGGGGTATTTGTGGGTTACACAGAAACTCCTCACAACTACTATGTGTACTTTCCTTCCCTCATAATGGCAATTGTCTGAAGGGATGTAAATTTTGATGAGGAGAAAGCGATGTAGTGCTCTCTTGAGAGGGAGCTTCAAATCCCCCCAAAAGAGGATCTTTTAGCTCTAAAGGATGAGCCTCAGGAAGTTGTGGAGTAGCCACAAATTAAGGAGCAGAGAGTGGAGACATCCACTCAAGAAGAACCATCTAGAGAAGGAAGATAAAGGACCAGGGAAGTCAATAGACTTGTGTAGGATGTGAGGGAGAATGTGGGAGCTCCTTCAAATTTGCATAGGCTAAGAAGGTCGCCTGATCGATACACTAGCTACTTGGCTCCAATGACTAAGCTTGTAGAGACTGAGCCATCCTCTTTCAAGGAAAAAGTAGAGTAACCTGTATGGGTTAATTCAATGGTGGAGGAATACAAATCCATTGTAATGAACAGTGTTTGGGAAGTGTTCTCAAGACTGACAGATAAATCATTTGTGGGTTCGAGATGGATATTTAAGGTTAAGCATGTACGGAATGGAAGCATAGAGAAGTATAAGGTCATATTTGTGGCCAAGGGATACTCTAAAGTTGAAGGAATTGACTATGAGGATACCTTTTCTCTTGTAACAAGGTACTCATCCATTAGATCAATTCTTGCATTGGCTCTGTAGATGGGGTGGAAGATCCACTAAATGGATGTAAAAACAACTTTTCTCAATGGGGTTATTAAGGAGGAGGTGTACATAGAGCAACCGGAAGGTTTTGATACATTTTATCGGGTGTCTCATGTGTGTAGACTCAAAAAAGCATTGTACGATGTCAAATAAGCACCTCGTGTTTGGTACACCGAGATAGTTAGTTATCTCACTGGATTGGGCTTCACCAAAAGTGAAGTGGATGCAAACCTCTATCATATCTTGGTAGAAGGTAAATTAATTATTTTCTTATATGTTGATGATTTTATTTTAACTAGTGCTGGGAGGTTAACCTTGGAAGGTCGAAGAGCTAGGGTTTTTAGGCGTCTCCAGGTGTTGAACTCCATGGAAGGGCGTAAAGGAGGGAGCTCCACTCCCTCCTACAAGCAGGCAGTGGCTAGCCAAGGTAAGAAACCAATAGAGAGTGTGAGAGGTCCTTCAGGTGAAGGGATAGGGAACATGGAAGAGGAGCAAGACTCAAACAAGCCAAGAGAGAATAACAACAATAAAGAAAATGAGGAAGAAGACAAGGAACAGGGAGCGAAAAGCAAAGCACAAAAGGGGACATGTAAACCCAAAGCTGAGGTCACACCCAGAGTAGTCTTAAATGATCCTGCTCTACAAGCCCACAGGGACCACATGTGAACATATGCTATCACTTGTAAATTCATGGGATTATGGCCCACTGAAAAGGCTTTAGATACATGGATTAAATACAACTGGAAACCAAAAGGAAGCATTGACCTACATCTTGGGTCAAAGGGTTTCTTCACTGTGGTCTTTACAAATATTGAGGATAAAGACAGGGTGTTTGAAGGAGGGCCCTACTTATATGCAGCAACAGGCCTCTACATGCAACCGTGGATGATGAATTTTGTCCCGAAGCAAGAAAATTTCACTTCAGTCTCGGTCTAGGTAAGACTCTACTCTCTACCTCTTGATTACTGGCAAACGAAATCGTTATCTGCCATAGGAAACAAATTAGGGCATTTTGTCAAAAATTTTAAGGCCACCAGAAGGGGAAAGTACACTTCCTTTGCACGAATATGTGTGGAGATGGATCTCTTTGGAGCTCTACCAGATGAGGTCATCTTGGAATTATTTGATGAAGAATGGTTGCAAACAATAGACTATGAACATATTCCTTTTAGATGTCAGAGGTGCCATGAGCATGGGAACCTATTTAGAGACTGCCCTCTCAGTAAAACAAAGAATAGAAGTAAAGCGACCACAATGAAAGATACTGAAGGCTTTCACAAAGTGGTACATAGAGGAAAAGGGGGAAAGAGGGGGCCAAAGAAACATCAAACAGAAGGGCAACTGGCTAGTCTGAATAGGTTCCAAGTACTTGAAGAAAAAGAAGAGATAACAAAAGCAGGATAGGTAATGGAAGGAAGCCCATTGGAGAAGGAGAAAGAAGAAGACAGTGTACAAACACAGGATATTAACAAATAGAAAGAGACTATGATGAGCGATGCAAAACTAGAGATGGACCAAGAAATGGCCTAGAGTGATATGGAAATGGAGGATCGTGAACTGCAGGAGATTCTTGACAGGGAACACCTAGATCTGGAAGGGTTCTTGAAACAGGGGACCATGGGTGGGGTAGAATCATCACTGTAAGAAGAGTTCAATAGAGTACAACAACTGTTCTGATGGAAAACTCAGGCTAAAGGGCTGGAAAGGCAAAGAAAAAATGAAAGGCAGGGCAACGAAGGTGTGAAAACTATGAAAATCACACATGGATTAGCACCTAGAAACCCAAGAAAGAAAAGAGGTAGGAAAAAGCAGAACGAGTTATTGATGGAATATGGAAAGATAATGATAGATTCAGGTAAGATGAAAGATCTAACCAGCTACTCCTTTACGAATCTTTAATATTGAAGTTCACATCTTGGAATATCAGAGGTCTAGGTAGTAAAAGAAAACAAAGAATACTTAGTAATAGAATGAAACAAGAAGCTCTGAATATGATATTTATCCAGGAAACTAAATGTTCCATTCAAAAGATAAAAGAAATTCACAGCAAATGGCTCAATAGATTTGAGTTTCTAGAAGTCAAAGTAGATAACACAGCAGGGTGCATACTTACTCTTTGAAACCCCCAAAAGAATGGCATAATAGATGCTGAGGCATCTAGAAATTATTTATCAGTGGTTATTCAACCCATGGGAGATAGGGATACCTATCTGGACATGAATGTTTATGGCCCTCAAAGAATGGATGATAAACTCAAGTTTCTAGATTCTCTTATGGAGCTTAGAGACAGACATGTAGATGTACCATGGATCTTGTGTGGGGACTTCAACATGATCAAATCACTTTCAGAGAAAAAAGGGGGAACCAGAACTTTAAGCAGAGACTCTTAAGCATTTCAAATTTTTATAGATAATATGAAGCTTGTTGATACTAACATGAGTAATGGTCTCTTTACTTGGAACAATAAAAGAGGAGGAGAGTCTCAAGTAGCCTCCAAGTTAGACAGATTCATAATCTCAGAGGACCTTATGCTCACCAACAAGGAAATGATAGTGAGAATTCTCCCCTTTGGAGGCTCGGACCATTGGCCTGTTCAACTTGAGGTTCAGGGCATTGGTACCCCCAAGAACAGACCTTTCATATTTGAGAATATCTAGCTCACCCACCCAGATTTCATCAGCAACATTGCCAAATGGTGGACAAAAGATCTGCATGTTCAGGGCACAAGAATGTTCCAGCTACACAAAATACTAAAGCACATCAAGCTTAGACTTAAAGATTGGAACAAGAATGAATTTGGCAATATTTTTGCAGCGAAAAAAACTGTTGAGGATAAAATGAGGGAACACAATCAAACCCTTATCACGGATGGCTTTGATAAAGTTAGAAATGATCAAGTCACCAAACACCATCAAGACTGGGAGAATTTATGTAAACAAGAGGAAATATTTTGGAGACAAAAATCTAGAGTTCAATGGCTGAAAGAAGGGGAGCTTAACACTAGATTTTTCCAAAGATCAACCATAGCGAATAGATCTCATAACAGGATCTCTTCAATCAAGGACAAGGGAGGTCATCTTCTTAATTCCCATGAAGATATAGAAGATGTGTTAGTTCAGCACTTTCATGGGATAGCACAGGAAACCATTTCAGATATAGAGCATTTTATTAGGGATTTAACAGGGCATATTCCTAGACTGGTTACTAGAGAGGATAATTTCAATCTTAATAGGCCAGTGACAGAAGAGGAGGTTGGTTAAGTCGTCAAAGAAATGCAGAATGGTAAAGTGCCAGGCCCTGATGGTTTTAATGTGGATTTCGTTAAATCTTGTTCGAATATTGTTAAATAGGATATTCTGAACGTAGTGGAATATTCTAGGTTGAAAAGAACTATTTTGAAGGTGCTCAACACTTCCTTCATCTCCCTGATCCCAAAACAGGGCAATGTGCAAACTCCAGACAGGTTTAGACCCATAGCCTTATGCAATGTGGTATATAAGATGATATCCAAGGTTGTTGCTAAGAGACTCAAACCACTTCTTCCTACTCTAGTTTATGTGGAGCAATGTGGTTATGTGGAGGGCAAACAAATTCTCAATAACATCATTCAAGTGCATGAGGTGGTGCACTCATTGACAAGAAATAGGAAGGCTGGTATGATTATGCAATTGGACCTAGCCAAAGCTTACGATAAGTTGAATTGGACCTATATTAGGAGGGTCCTTATTGCTTTTGGGTTTGATCATATATGGGTAAGATGGGTCATGGCCCTAGTAACTTCTTCCAACTTTTTAATTCTAGTTAATGGTTCTCCTTCCAAGACTTTTGCTCCTTCCAGAGGCCTCAGGTAGGGTGATCTGCTCTCTCCCTTTCCCTTAATCCTCATGATGGAAGGACTTGGTCGGTCTATCAAGCATGCAAAAGAAGTTGGCAATATCAAAGGCCCCCAACATTCTGAGACTGGTCAGGCTTTGACCCATCAACAATTTGTTGATGATACTATGTTGCAAGGAATCCCCACGGTCAAAGAAGCACTAGCGTACAAACATATCCTGTTTGACTTTGCCATGGATACAGGTATGGAAGTTAATCTCTCCAAATGTAAGATTTTTTTCTTTAATACCAATATTGCTATTCAGAGAAATATCTCCAAAATTCTAGGATTTCAAAGGGACGTCCTTCCCTCCAAATATTTGGGAGTTCCTCTAACTGATATGACTTTGCACAAGAGAATTTGGGGGCCGCTGATTAATAAGATTTAGGATCAAATTAGGAAATGGACCATTAGATCTTTAAACTTGGCTGGTCGGTTAGTGCTTACAAAAGTTGTTCTCCAATCAATCCCCGTCTTCATGCTATTAGCACTTCCAGCTCCAAAAGGAGTTTTGCAACATTTTAGAACCATTCAAAGAGACTTTCTTTGGGCTAAGGGGGAGGAAAGAAAGAAATGGGCCTTGGTAGCCTGGGAGAATATTTACATACCTAAAAAACATGGGGGTCTTGGATTGGATGATCTGGAAGCACTAAGTAAAGTTTTAGGGGCGAAATTATGGTGGCGTTGGGTAAAATACCCAAAGGCGTAGTGGGCTAGTATCTGGAAAGAAAAATATGCAAGCACTTGGTAGGATAATGATCACATAAGGATGTCTCCCATCATAAAGGGCTCACACATTTGGAACAAGGCTTGGGGGAATAGATGATTAGTACAAAAAAACAGGTTCTGGGAAATCAAAGATGGTGATCTTGCATTGTTTTTGGAGGACAGATGGCAAGAAGAAACTACACAGTTAAGAGAGGACCTTCTGGACCTTAAGAAAGAAACATATACCAAAGGGTTAGTTAAGGTAAAATATTTTTGGGATCAAACCGATAGTGAAGGAAAATGGAGAACCTGGAAGAATATGGATCACATGGAAGACAACCCACTGAAAGCCAAAGCAGAGACACTTATGACAATGTTGGAACAAAGGAAAATATTAGTGACAGGGGGGCATGACCAACTTAGATTGGGCAACAATAATGAAGGCACCTTCAATCTTAAGGAGGAAAAATGCATACTCCTTGAGCTGGATTCAAATGTACCGGACAACGTTTGGCAGAACATATGGAAAGATCAAGGATGGATGAAGATTAAAGTCTTCATGTGGTTGGTTCATCATAAGAAAATTCTGACTTGGGATAACATTCAGAAGAGGGGTGTTCTGGGTCCTTCCAGATGCCAACTCTGTGAATCCCAAGAGGAAACAATCGAGCACCTTCTCAATAATTGCATTTTCACCTCTTGGTTGTGGGATACTTTTGCCACTATTTTCCAACAGACAGACAGGGACAAAGGAAGCATCATCAATACCCTAAACAATTGGTGATGCAACTTCTTTGATTATGAATTTCTTGGCTCAGCCTGGGCTTTAACGCCAAGCTTCATAATATGGACTACCTGGAAAGAAAGGAATAACATAATATTTAAGAATGAAAAAAGTTCCTCCCAACACCTTTTTTAGCAAATCGTAAGGCAACTTAAGGAGACAGTAAGTACCATAGTGTGAATTTCCCCTAAGAATCCACCTTCAGAAGCTAAAACCCAGATACTTCTTAAGTTGGGTATGCAGGGGCTTATTCCACAGGGACTAGACAGGAAGGTTTTGAAACTAGATACTAAGCAGGATTATCGGCATCCTCCCCCTCAGGGTTTTTTGAAATACAACATTGATGGGGCTTCCAAAGATAACCTGGGTATTACCGGCTTTGGAGGGGTGTTAAGGGATGAAAACAACTATCTACCTTTCATTTTCCATTGCCATTAGGGAAGAGCCACTAACAATATGGTGGAATT
This sequence comes from Pinus taeda, assembly GCA_000404065.3. NCBI lineage: Eukaryota > Viridiplantae > Streptophyta > Pinopsida > Pinales > Pinaceae > Pinus > Pinus taeda. The sequence goes on along the minus strand of APFE031757239.1, from coordinate 30,223 downwards.
ATTGGATCTTGAGCAATGCTTAGAATTCCTGAAGTGGGATAATCTCCAAAATGTTATTTTCGAGAATGATTCGGAGTTAATCATAAATGTAGTCAAGAGAATCAGCTATGGCATGGTGCCAGAAAATGTCTCAAATCAATGGAGGCTACTCCAGGTCTTTCAAAGGATTCAGCTTCATCTTCATTGCTTATGTACCATGAGGTTTAACCATGTGCGAAGGATAGCCAATAAATTGGCGAACATCTTAGGCAATCAAGTTTTGCTCTGTACCACAAACAGGCTCACGATGAGTTGGCCTGAGATGCCCCAGAATAGATTAAAGGCGCAATGTCACGACCAGGTGGATGAGGACATAATGGTGTTTCGAAACAAAGACACATAGGCGGGGTCCAGTTGATTTGGATTATTTATGAAGTGTTTTTTCTGAAGTAAGAACATTATGGGGATGCAGGTCACTGTTGACCTCCTCAACCCTTGACAGTACGAACATAGAAGGTTCAGATGGAAGTTGCTGATCAGAAACCATTCTGCGGATGGTCGGCCAGACAGATGTATTTTCATATTACACTGGTTCAGGTGCCTATGGAGTTGGGATGATGTGTGGGGCCGGAATTCCAGCTTTCCAAGTAGCCTTAAAACCCCTGCTTTCCTTTCTATGGTAGAAATACCACTCGTGGGGTGGTTTATCTTCCATCGCATGCCCTTCAAGCTGGAAGTGGTTTTGAGGAGTTGGGTGCGATTCCACTCACCACGCAACACGTGGCATAGGAAGGGGAAGGAATACAGCCCTCATCGCGCGGTAATTATCGGTGCGTTAGGCTCGTGCGATATGCTCCTCGGTCGTGGGATCATGCAAGATAGATCTACAATCAGGAACAAGCGAGCATGTTGGTGGGTCCTAGATGGTTATTGCATGGTTAATCATCGAGCTACTAGGTGTTGAGCTAATTTATTCACACAAATTAACACAAATATTCCTTATCAACCCGGGTTGGTAAAACTTGAAGGCAAGTCAACTATATATGAATATCAAATGTAATCAAACTTGAAAGATAATTTTTTCAAAAACTAAAGAGGTGCATGTTACAAATATAACCTATATTAGCAATTCCAATTCACTTTGTAAAGAGGGAAAGTTGAAATGGCTCTTAACTTAAGAGGTCCAATTCTTCCTCAATTATTACTTGATGAACAGAAATCATAAACTAATAGCTTAAGATGGACACATAATTAATGAAGGGAGGCTCCTAACTTAAGAGACCTTTGGTATGTTCCATCATAATTCACTCACCATAATGCTATCAATTAAAACCAAAAATACATAAGAAAACTGCCTGCATGTAATCAAGGAAAACTAGTTATAATTCACCAAATTAACAGAAGGAGTGCTCAAATTGAACACTTTGTTTTTCCAACTTACTAAAGTGATGAATAAACTAAGATTTAATGAAATAAATCCCCACACATTAACCATAAACCAATCTAAAACAAAGCATGTAAACAAGTTCTACAATAACCAGATTATGGAAAATTAAACTAGTTTAAACAAAGAAGTGTACTTAGCTTGGCATGAGGGCCCTCCAACCTTGCTTTGCACACTTGGAGATTGATATCATAAGCTTAAACTCAATCACACATCCACATTATTGAAGGACAAAATAGTAGTAGAACAGGTTCTTCAAATTAGCTCTAAACTCCAAAATGTCTCAGCATGAAATTATACAAAAGTCAATACATAATCCATCAAAGTCGTGGCTTTAAATAGAAGTCTTGTGAAACAAATTGATCTATAATCCTTCTAACAAAAATATCTAATCATATTCACCTATCTAAGTCGAATTCATCAATTCCATCCCAAGAAATATGGTCAATCCCATAAAATCGCAAAACTGCTCTATTTCTATGGATTTTCTGAGTGACTAGTCATGGTTGACCAGCACTAAATGGGCCTAGTAAAGCTTGTTCTGATTGAACCAAGTAGAGTTGGCTCAGTCCTAGTTCCAAATCTGTCCATCCATGCATCAAACTTGTGCCCAAGTGTCCTGCAAACATGTCATCCATATAGCTATTACGGGAATTTCTGAATCTGTCAATATTTGCACTTGAAACCAGATTTTCATAAAAACTTTAGAATTTGAAAAATTAAAATTAAATACCTAAGTAGACATGAAATACATCAAAATGGGATGGATAAAGTGGAAAATGGATGGAAAATAGATGGATTAAGTAAGTTTCCTTTAACAAAAATAAGACCAAAATCGAGGGCCAACCTCTCCCCCTTGTTGATCGTCAAGCATGTCCTCATGCTTGCTTGTTCCTTTTTTTATCTTCTATTCCCTATTGTAGATGCAATACTTATAGATGCTTCCTACTGTGTTGCCCTTATCAAACATTCCATACCTGAATCATGTCCTTCTCTGTACAGAGTGGCCTTAACTTTCTGCTTCTCATACTTAGTCTTCCACATGTTCTTTCATTTTAGCCATTTGAATGCCTGTTTGGAGAACAGATCATTCTTTCTTTTCAATCTTCCTATTTCTTCATTTAATATTTCATTTTCCTTGACCAATCTAGCATTATTCTTTTTGCTCTCTTGGTTTTCTTCTTTCAAAGGTTTTTCCAAGATTTTACTGATTTCTAATTGGTCTATTAACTCCCTCATTTTTCCCAAGTTTATTTCTTTTTCAACCTCTTGTGTAGTTTTGATTAATGTTGCTACTGCTACATCATCATAATAAGAATCTCTCTCTAATGCCTCCTATTCAATATCATCCTCTACCTGTTTTCCCGTTGAACATGTGTCTACTAACTGAACTTCTTTTTCTTTGCTATTTATTTCAGTTGGACTTTTATTCCTAAATCTCCTAGGAATGGACATGATGAACACTTCATTTTCTTGCATGGCTATATTATTTTCCTTTTTGGCTCTAGTCCTGGAATAGAAGGGTGAGCTCATCATTACCATGGTTTCCTATTCTACTTTGTTCTGTCTGTCATTGATCTGTTCATTGAACTGGTTTTTACTCATGAAGTCCTCCAAATCATCCCTTGTGATCTTACTTGATATTCAACCAGGATTTTTATCAACCCCTGACGATAAATTTGTGCTTCTCTGGGCTTGTGTTCATGTTTTACTGTCTCTATCATCTTCAAGAGGCTTCTAAAGAGAAAGTATGGTAGATTAATCTTATCTTCTCCCTTAATGTGCTATAAGAGTCGTATGTGATATAGATGGGAAACACTATATCCCCTATCACATGTAAGAATTTTATGTATAACTAGAACCAACTCACCCCATGGTTCATTGAACCATTCCCTTGGTATACCTTTGGTTCTGTCAAAGGTTCCTTTTCTGTTCTTTTCAAGGAAGAAATTCCATGCTTTCTCCTTGAAATGAAAGCCTTTATGATACTTCTCTCCTATCATAGGGAGGTCTAGAGCTTGTAAAAGGCATTCCTGAGTCACAGGAATTATAACATTTCCTACCCTTGTTTGTTCTTGGCTATAATAGTTTATGAACTCCTTTTTTACCTCCTCACTGTGGCCACTAAATCTCTTCAAGAATCCTATCAGTCCCGCTTGGTATAGCGTCTCTATGATCTCTTTTTTCCAGTTTTCTATTTGAAACTTCGGCTCTATCATTGTTGTCATTGTGTCTGAAAACCATTGAATATATGCCTCGAATGTCATTAACTTCATCTTTTACAATGACAATCTACAAATATTGTTTTGTAAAATGAAATTTTAAAGTTAGAGAAGCTTATCTGCCTTATGAAACAAACTTAATTCAATCTACTTGGGCCTCTGTTTTTTTTTTTTTGCAGCAACACAATTTCTATTTTAATCATCTGTTGTATCCAAACATTCAAACATCCTGCCTTATATATCTCTGTAAAAAAACTATACTCTGTTTTGGAAAAGAAATACATAAGAAAACAAAATAATCATGTCATAATTTTGTATTTCTTAATGTATTCTTAAGGCAAATTTTTATATAATTCATCATGCAAGCCTAATATTCAGTGTTGTATGAAAGGAAAACAAAAATAGTTTTCAACTCTGCCCTGGTTGTAACAACTCTAAAAAAAAGAAAATCCTCTGTAATATACAACTTGTGTTCTACAAAGAAAACAAGTGATTCAATCCCTTGTAACAGCACTGGGGAAAACTAAAGGAAATAGGAGCGCGATAGTTTTCGGAAGACCAAGGCGGAGGGTTTCTGAGTGGGAGTTTCACCATGGACAGTCACAGAGGAGGGAGCTCCACTCCCTCTTTTAGAGAGGTAGTGGTGAACAAAGGCAAGACACCCCTCGAATTAGGTAGAGGTAACTCGATGGAAGAAGGAGAAAATAGGGACAAGGAAATAGTAAATAACAAGGAGAAGAAAAATGATGGCACAAAAGACAAGGAGGAAAATAACAAAAAACAGGGAACAATAGATAGGAAACAAAAGGGACCGTGCAAGCCCAAAGCTGAAATTACTACCAGAGTAATCTTAAATAACCTAGAGCTACAGGCCCATAGGGAGCACATGTAGACGTATGAAATCATATGCAAATTCATGGGACTGTGGCCCAACGAAAAGGCTTTACAAACATGGATCAGATACCACTGGAAGCCTAAATGAAGCATTGATCTTCATCTAAGATCCAAGGGTTTTTTCACTATGGTGTTTGCAAAAATTGAGGACTTAGATAGAGTGTTTGAAGGGGGGCCCTACTTCTTTGTAGCAGGGCTCTATATGCGACCATGGATGTTGAACTTCGTGTCGGAGCGGGAAACCTTTTCCTCAGTCCCAGTTTGGGTAAGACTCTATTTTCTACCTCTGGATTATTGTCAAATAGAATCACTAACAACTATAGGCAATAAATTAGGAAGGTATGTTAAAACTTCTGAAGCCACAAGAAGGGGAAAATAAACCTCCTTTGCTAGGATTTGTGTAGAGATGGACCTATCTGGAGCTCTTCCGGACGAATTTATATTGGATGTTTATGATGAGGAATGGGTGCAAAAGGTTGACTACGATTATATTCCTTTTAGATGTCGAAAATGTCATGAACATGGGCATCTCCTAAGAGACTTCCCTCTCAGTAAGGCAGCGATCAAAAGCAATCCCAACACAATGAAAGAAACAGAGGGCTTTCACAAAGTAGCTCATAAAGTTAGAAATGGAAAAAAAGGGCCAAAAAAACACCAAAGTGGAGACCAAATAGTGAGGCCGAATCAGTTCCCAGGTCTTGAAGAAGAGGAAGTTACAACAGTTGAAAATCAAGTAATGAAGGATGGATATGATAAGCAGGACAAGGAAGAAGAACAGGATCAAGAAAAGGTAAAGGAAAAACAAAAAGGGATCATGATGAGTGAATTAGAGATGGGTATGGATCAGGAAATGACTCAGAGCGAGATGGAAATGGAAGACAATGAGTTGCAAGAGATTCTTGACAGAGAAAACCTAGATCTAGAATGGTTCATGTGTAAGGGAACAACAGGTGGGGTAAAATCTCTACCACAAGAAGAATGCAATCGAGTAAAGCAGTTATTCTTATGGAAAACTCAGGCAAAGGGCTTGGGAAAAGATAACAACATGGAAAGATAGGGAAATCATGGAACAAAAGCAGTAAAATCAAAACCAGGATTAGCTCCAAGAAACCTGGGGAGAAAAATGGGTAGAAAAAATCAGAACGAGCTATTAATGGAGTGTGGAAAGCTCATGATAGACTCAGGTAAGATGAAAGATCTAACCAATTACTGCTTTACCAATCTGTAATTATGAAGTTGACAACTTGGAACATCAAAGGTCTAGGAAGCAAAAGAAAGCAGAGAATACTGAATAATAGAATGAAGCAGATAACTCTGGATATAATTTTTGTCCAAGAAACGAAATGCTCTGTTCAAAAGATAAGACAAATCCATAGTAAGTGGCTTAGCAGATATGAGTTTATAGAAGTCAAAGAAAAAAATATAGCAGGGGGTATCATTATCCTCTAGAATCCCCAAAAAATAGGTATTATAGATGCGAATGCATCAAGAAACTACTTATCAGTTGTCATTCAACCTGTAGGTGACAGGGACACTTTGGTTGTTACGAATGTTTATGGCCCTCAAAGGGTAGATGACAAAATCATATTTATTGATTCCTTAGTGGACCTTCGAAACAGATTTGCAGGGCTACCGTGGGTTATAGGAGTATATTTAAACATGATTAGATCTCTCTTGGAGAAAAAAGGGGGTACAAGAGCACTAAACAAAGATTCCTCAGCTTTCCAATGTTTTTCAGAAAACATGAAGCTGGTGGACATTCAGACAAACAATGGCCTTTGCATATGGAACAACAAAAGAGGAGGGGATTCCCAGGTAGCTTCCAAGCTAGACAGATTCATGATCACAAAAGAGCTCATGCTTCTAGACAAGGAAGTAATAGCAAACGTTCTTCCTTTTGGAGGCTCAGATCACTGGCCGATTCAAATGGAGATCAAGGGCATTGGCACCCCTAGAAACAAACAGCTCAGGTTTGAAAATATATGTCTATCGCACCCGGATTTCAATAGCAACATTGAAAAATGGTGGGCTAAAGACCTGCAAATTTAGGGATCTTTTATGTTCCTGCTACATAAAAGACTAAAACACATCAAGCAGAAGCTAAAGGAATGGAATCAGAAGGAATTTGGCAATCTTTTCACAAGTAAAAAAATTGTAGAAAACAAAATACTAGAGCTCAATCAAGCTTTGATCAAGAATGACTTTGATAAAGACAAAACTGATCAAGTAGAGAAATATCAACAAGAATGGGATATGATGTGGAAACAAGAAGAAACTTTTTGGAAACAAAAATCCAGGGTACTATGGCTGAAAGAAGGAGAACATAATACCAAATGCTTTCATAGATCTACCATTGCGAACAAAACTCACAACAAAATCTCTTCAATCAAGGATGAAAATTGCCAAATTCATCAATCCCATGAGGAGATAGATGCAGTATTAGTAAAGCATTTTCGGGACATTTCCAAGGAAAACTGTTCAAAAGGAGAACCTTTCATTAATAACTTAATTAAACACATACATAAACCGGTCTCCAGAGAGGAAAATTGTAATCTCAATAGACCTGTAACTGAAAAAGAGATCAGTGAGGTCCTCAAGGAAATGAAAAATGGAAAGGCCCCAGGGCAGGAATATCGTTAAAAGGGATATAGTGGAGATTGTGGAAGATTCCAGGCAGAACAAGACCATTTTGAAAGCTCTCAATACCTCCTTTATTGCCCTTATTCCAAAACAGGATAATGCTCAAACTCCAGAGAGATACAGGCCCATCTCCTTATGCAATGTTGTCTACAAGATAATCTCCAAAGTTCTGGCTAACAGACTTAAACCCCTGCTACCTATGCTCATCTCTGGGGAACAAACAGGGTATGTAGAAGGAAGACAAATATTGGACAACATAATTCAAGCTCACGAGGTGGTTCACTCGTTAACATGCAACAAAAGAACGGGCATGATCATGCAACTGGATATAGCCAAAGCATATGACAAAGTAAATTGGATATACATCAAAAAAGTGCTCACAGCATTTGGTTTTGATCATAATTGGGTTAGATGGGTCATGGCCCTGGTGACCTCTTCCAGCTTTTCAATTTTGGTGAATGGCTCTCCTTCTAAACTTTTTCTCCCTTCCAGGGGTCTTAGACAGGGAGATCTCCTATCTCCTTTTCTCTTCATCCTCATGATGGAAGGGCTAGGGCGATCCATCAAACATGCAAGAGAAATAGGAAGAATTCAAGGACTCAAAATTTTGGAGAATGGGCAGGTTCTGACTCATCAACAGTTTGTAGATGATACCATGTTATAGGGAATTCCCATAGTTAAAGAAGCACTGGCTTACAAACAATTTTTTAAGGACTTCGCGAAGGCTATAGGTATGGAAGTTAACCTTACTAAATCAAAATTAATTTTCTTTAACACTCATATTGCCATCCAGAGAAATATCTCCAGAACTTTAGGCTTTCAAAGAGAATCCCTTCCTTCTAAGTATTTGGGAGTTCCTTTTATAGCTAAACCCTGACACAAGAGCATATGGGATCCATTAGCAACTAAAATGCAAGACAAGGTCAGGAAATGAACAAACAGATCTCTAAATTTAGCTGGTAGACTTGTTCTTTCTGGAAGTAACTCGGATTCTCCACAGTGTTCATATTTAATGGTCGACGTTACGAGTCTGAACCTAGACTCATCATCAGGACAATTTTTCCTGATGATGAGTCTAGGTTCAGACTCGAAACATCGACCATTAAATATGAACATTGTGGAGAATCCGTGTTACTTCCAGAGACTTGTTCTTACTAAAGCAATTCTCCAAGCTATCCCAATCTTTATGCTATCAGTTCTCCCAGCTCGAATAGGAGTCTTACAACATTTTTGGAATATTCAACGAGATTTTCTGTGGGGCAAAGAGGAAACAAGGAAAAATTGGTCTTTGGTCTCATGGGAAAAGATCTGCAAACCCAAAAACCAAGGAGGCCTGGGTTTGGACAATCTAGAGATTCTCAACAAGGTTCTAGGAGAAAAACTTTGGTGGAGGTGGGTTAAGGATCCTAAAGCTTAATGGGAAAGCATCTGGAAAGAAAAATATTCCAATACCTAGCTAGCTTCTGATATAATACGTATTACAGGAATAGTGAAAGGCTCCCCCATATGGAATAAGGCCTGGGAGAATAGAGAAGTGGTTCAAAAGAATAGTTTCTGGGAAATCAGAGAGGGAGATCTGGCACTTTTTTGGGAGGACAAATGGCAACAAGAACCTAATCTTCTAAGGAAGAATTTTTAGGCCTCAAGAAAGAGACAGACAATCAAGGATTAATTAAGGTGAAAGACTTTTGGGAGAAACCACATAATGCAGGAAAGTGGAGAATTTGGAAAAAAATAGAGAGTAGAAAAGATAGGACCCTCAACAATAAAGTTTAGTCCCTTATGAGAATGTTGGATCAGAGAATAATTCTAGTAATGAAAGGGTAGGATCAACTGAGATGGGGTAACAACAAAGAGGGAAACTTCAATATCAAGGAAGCTAAAGGTCTTCTCCTTGATCTAGAACCACAAGCTCCAAATAAAACTTGGTAGAAGCTTTAGAAGCACAAAGGCTGGATGAAAATCAAACTCTTCATGTGGTTAGTTAACCACCGGAAAATTTTAACCTGGGACAACCTCAAAAAAAGGGGCATGCTAGGACCCTCCAGATGCCATCTCTATGAGACCCAAGAGGAGACCATTGAGCTTCTTCTCAACAGCTACATTTTCATAGATAAGATTTGGGATTTCTTTACCAACATCTTCAAACAATATGACAGAGACAAAGAATGTATTGGTAACACCCCAAACAATTGGAGGAATAAGTTTTCTAATAATGAAGTTCTCAATTCTTCCTGGGATCTCTTGCCGAGTTTCATTATATAGAATGTGTGGAAAGAAAGGAACAAAAAAATATTCAAAGAGGTAAAGACTGACTCTCTTAGCCTGGTGAAGCTGATTGTAAAACAACTTAAGGAGACAGTTGGAACCACTGTTACGAATCTCCCAAAAAATCCTCCCTCATTTGAAGAGTTTAGAATCCTACAGTTGTTAGACATGCAGGGGCTTATTCCTCAAGGCCTAGGCAGGAAAGCAAGCATGAGAGAGGTGATAGAGGAATTCTGGCATCCTCCCCCTGAAGGTTTTTTAAAGTACAACATTGATGGAGCTTCCAAAGGAAACCCGAGGGAGGCTGGATTTGGGGGAGTTCTAAGGGATGAAATAGGTAGAATAATTACCCTCTTCCATGGATACTTAGGAAAAGCCACTAACAACATGGAAGAACTAATTGCTTTGGAACAATGCTTATAATTTTTGATATAGAACAATTGTCAAAACATCATAATAGAGACCGATTCAGAGTTAGTCATCAACGCAGTCAGGAGAATTAGTAATGGAACAGGGCTAGAAAAGGTCACAAAACACTAGAGGTTAACTCAAGTTCTTCAGAGAATTCAAGTTCATCTACAGGAACTTCATACTCTTAGATTTATACATGTGAAAATAAGGGCCAACAAGTTGGCATACATTCTTGCCAACCAAGGTGTCGGCTACAAGGACAGCGCAATCTTATGGAGGTGGAACACAATGGCGTAGAGCAACCTACAAAAAATCTGTCACAACGAGGCGAAGGAAGACATAGAAGACTATAGAAGCAAAATGACAGAAACCAACTAGTAATGAACAGAGGTCAGAGGGTTGCTCAAGGTTGGAAAAAAAGGTTCAGGAGGGAAGATAAGACAAGGTTACCAATTAAGTTGACAACGATCAGGATTATTCTCCATGATGGGCGTCAGAGTTGCCCTAAACAAAGAAAGTAGCATCTCATATTTCATCATAACGTCAAATGTTTGCCTGTCGGCTGGTTCAGAGTCATCCTTGGCTAGCTTGTTGGTGGGTATTTCCTTTTTCTTTTGGTTTTAGAAGATTGGGCGCATCATCTGGCACTCTCAGTGGTCGCATCGCCTGAAGTTTTTTGTTCGGAAACTTCTTACCAGCGTGGAAGTGTTTTTCTGGCGATCGCAAGCCCCAAAGGTGGATTCCAGTTTTCTCGATTTGGTTGCGATCACATTCAGAGGTTTACACGTGGCGGTGGGGATGGTTGGAATACCGCCCCCATGGCACACTATTGTTCGACGATGTTGGGGGGTGCGATATGTTCCAAGACCATCCAATCATATGATGTGAAGCGACGACTGGGATGGATCGTGCAACTTGGTGGACGGGCTAGTTAAATGTCGAGCTTCTTTCCATTGCGAAGTTGACCGCTGTCGTCGAATAGGGTTTGTAGAATCAACGGGGAAGATTAACAAGACAGGTTGGTAAGTTGGTGGGAAGAGTGTTTTCCATTTTTGGATGGGAGTTGTTAAGGTCCGCTCCACTTTCTAAGGGTTGGGGGGCTCCGTGTTCTAAACTTCTGGTTTAGGGCAGAGGCTTCTACCTCAGGCCCGTTCTCAAGTCGATGTAAATCTTGTAATTTATTAATGAAAAAGAAAGTTTCTCTCTTGCTTCAGCAAAAAAAGACAGCACTAAAAAAATATTCCTCTGTTCCTACAATATACAACCCTTGTTCTACAACAACACGCAATAAAACCCCTTGTAACAGCACTTAAAAACTCCTCTGTTCCTACAATATACAACCCCTGCCATACAAAAATACACATTACAGTCCTTGCTCTAAAAAAACATGTAATACAACCCAAATACTCTGTTTTATCTACACATTTTGCATGCATCAAACTAAGATGTGGTCGAACTGCCTTATTATCTGCACAGGTGTAATCAACTGCTTTTTTTACACAAATTATGTGCTTCATTCAAAACCTTAGTTCATGCGATTACACTTATGAACAGATCTTTTTTTTTAATGCATGGCCATTTATTCTTCGTTCCATTAAATCACTGTTGGTTTATCTAGACCTTACATTTATAATTTTATGGAAACATGGTGAGTTTCTGGCATTTACCTGGGTAGTTTCTAGACTCGTGGATTGTTTAAGGATGCTCTTCATTACCCATATCTCCTGAATCTTTGTTTTAATGCCTTAGCATGCTGACTGGTCGCATAAACATGCATATAAACATTTAAATGACAGGTAGTTCTAGAAAAAATTTGGTGATTGTAATCCCGACTTCATCTTTGTAATCTTATGGAGGCAAATCAAATCTCGTTCTTACCTGAAATTTCCCGAGATTCTGGGCAACTGACTTGCGCTATCTCCGTGAGTTTTCCTACTTATCTCTCCACAAACTCACTTATGTTTTTCCCTCTCTTCTTCTGTCAAAATGTGCATCGCTTCCGCCACTATTCTCCTGAGCTCTTTAAGGGTGGTGATGGCATTTAGATGCATTTAAGCTATCGGCAGAATGGTTCTAAGATGCATAGCGGTTTTAGTTTTAAGTTTTCTTGACCGTTTCAACATTTTCTACCGTGCGCTAGCTGAGTCAACCGTAAACACATTTTATTGGTTAATGCTTGCGTGTTGGTCCTTTTGACCAGTCGCACCTACCGTTTCATTGTTATGCCCTGACGGTTTGCATGATTTGAATTCGAGCTTGCTTTTATGTGGGTTGTGGTTGTCCTTCCATACAGTTTACAGTCCTAGCAGCATATCCTTCGTTGAATTATTTCAACGTAGTAGCTTTGCAATTGAATGATATTGTTTTACGACCTTGCCACCACATCACTGCTCCGTTTTCATTCATGCCACATCCACGTTCACGTATGTTGTCAACACCACATTATGAAATCATTGTATTGCAAGCCCGCCTAACATCATATTACTCCACAATTATATCATATTACTCTGCCATACTATGTAATTATATGAGCACAAGCCTGCCTACCATCATATCCTTGTTTGCCACTTTCATTATGCAAAAATATTATGTTTAGCATATGGTATTCAATACATTTCTTTGTTGTATGTGCACATAATGTTCTATTACCTCTCTTACTTCCTTTGCGCATATATTTCCTTTTGAAATATTTCTCATAATTTTAAAATGACCACCTAGGTCACATTTAAAATTATTTCCATGTCTAATGTTTGGATTGTTTGTGCAGATGCCATCATGTTGCACTCTTTTGATCCCTTTTTGCTTTTAATGAAAAATACTTAGGGGTATAGGCTTAAGGTCATGAATATGGAATGAATATAGGATGTACAAGGTTATAGTTAAGGGTTATAGGATATGATACTTAGGATAATGGGTGGAGATAATGGAAAATATATACTTCAGGTACTAATCTCAATTTAACAAAGACTAAAAATTTCTAAAAAAAAATTGAATTCACAAGAGCAAAATGACTATACTTGTACTTCCTTGATGATATTGGATGATGTCTACTATTCTTTACAGGCTGGATGAAGTCTTTTGATCAAATGTCTTAGATATATTGAAAGATAGAATTTATTTCTTATTCCTGTTCTTCATGCTTCATTGGTTCTAGTTCTTGAATTGCTAGTTGTTGTTCAGGTCCCTCTGCAATGATTTCATGACTCAGGTCCCAACTATCATGCACATGTTTATGCAATATGTACATGTTTCTGCTAATATTTCAGGTCCCTCTGCTATTTTTGTTCAGGTCCCAGCTGTCATGCACATGTTTATGCAATATGTACATGTTTCTGCTAATATTTCTGCTAATATGTACATGTCTCGTGCAACCTTCCCCCTTGCTTGATATTTGACTTGTCCTCAAGTCATGTTTATGTGGAGGATATTGATCCAGGTGGATGTTGGTGGCCACCCACCTATCCCATTTGGACCCCCACAACTGTCTCTCTCAGTCTTTTCAGTTTCCTAAATTGTAGCACAGTTTACTATTTTTAGCAGTTTTTTCGGGTCCTGGACTTCCAGAGCCGTTTTGAGGCCCTAAACGACGTTTTTTGGGAAATTTGGGGGCAATATGGATCCCTAGACTGATGTTACCCTTCCCAAAGTGGTAGTTCTTGGATAGATCTTTCTAACGAGCTATCATGCGCGTCAAACGGAGATCGTATGCCAAA